>VYZS01060925.1:15704-35689 GCA_013400695.1 Neodrepanis coruscans
GCCTGTCATGAAATTAAATTGACTGCCTCAGCCACAGCGAGTTTCTTGGAGTCCTGAGGAATCGAATTCATCGAGGTTTGAGGGTAACAAAGCTACGTAATTGTTTTTAAATACCACAGATGATTGCTACAACCATCCTGGAAATGCTTGTAGAAGTACAAGTAGAGTTAATGGAATAGAAAAAATATGTATTTTAAACTGGATATTCCTTACAGTATATGAAGCTGGGAGGAGTGCTTCCACTAAGAACTTGTAATTACACATGTGAATTACAGAAGCAGCAGCATAGCATTACGTATTGTGTTTACACAGTCTGGGAACAGGAGACTTTTCTGTGTAAATGCTAAACACACTTTTAACTTTATTAACAGGTACCACAGCAGCAAGGCATTCAAGGTTACTGGAAGTGTGTGAAAAGAGAAAGCATTAAAGGTGCCAAAGAAGTGTGGAAGCAAACTGGGAAAAGTCCTTTTTAAAGCAGTCCATTGTTCTTTCACTGTAAATGTTACTTAAGGGAGCTTGTCTGTCCTGTTTACATAATAGCTGAATTCTTCTTTTAACTATAGTTAAAGTTTAATTAACCCAGACTCTAATGCAATAATTTTATAATCCAGTTCCAGTGCAATCTGTTTGGTTTACAGAACTATTATTACTTTTGACTTCCGTATTGTTCTTGTTCTTGGGAATACTGTTGTCTACTGCTCTGTGGAGTCTGACCCTGCACTGTAGGACACAGTATATGCAGGATTTAGTAGTGGCCCCAGGCAGGAACATCACAGCAGTATCATCTCCTGTTGAAGGAATGGACATCATCTCAATTAGCCACCAATACAGCAGTTCTTCTCTGGCAAGGGCAGAGATCCAAAAGGCAAAATCACTTGCACAGTACATTTCAAATCCAGTTATCCTATATCAAAAAGGAAAATTCACATGGTTCATGCTCTTATTATTGTGATCAGCTTGGGTGCATGTTCCTGGTGCCTGATTCTACCAGATCCTGTGTGGATGTCTGGTTTGTTTAACTTTGTGATGTTAATATTAAACTGGAAATACAAGATGGTTGAGGCAGGCTTTATCCCAGGCCTTTTCAACCAATAGGATAAATGAGAAGCAAAAATCCTCATTGTATCATAAACAGTGGTAGCTACAATTTGACGCATAACTATTTTGCTTTAATTGTATTGCAGAAGATGAATGTGAAAAAAATAGTTGCTTTATCGTACTAAAGGTTGTGACAGGGAGTGCTGCAGTATCTCAGGAATTCGAGGTTATAATAAGTGTTGGGCTAATAAGAAGTCCAATGAAAAAGCAAATACAAGCATGTATTACTACAAATGCAAAGTTAGACCTAAGACCTTAAACAGTAAAACAAGGAGCAAATCAAAATTAACGTTTAGCAATTACAAATGAACATTTTTCAGCTGTAATGTAATGTGCATCTCTATGTACACAGGTGTGCATGTTTGTGTTTTATCTGTCTTAACAATCTCAGGAGCGAACAGTCCCAGGTCCAGATCACTCTTCCTGCTTGGCCACTATATATATATATATATAGGAGATAGACTTATCTGTAAAGCTGTCAAGGTTCTTCCTCTTTCCCCTTCTCAGTTGTCTGACTTGTCTTGGCTGGGGTGAAAGCTTAACTGTTCAAAACAGGTTTGTGATGACAGAGATAATAGATTCAAAAGGTGGACTAGGGAAATGTCTCAAGAAAAACAATCAAGAAATGAGAAAGTATTCACCCCTTTTTTGTATGACACCAGCTATGTTGTTCTCAAAGTTCAAATTAGCTCAACAGGAGGTGTTCTTTTGTCATTTCTTTGGGTTTTGGTGGGGTGAGTCTTCAGAAGAAGGGAACTTCAACTTCCATGGTAGACATGACATCAGAGCAGCCCTCACTTAGAGGAAAGACAGGAGAGGATGCACTGGAAACCATAAATACCACCTAAGGAGCATTGAGATTATAGAGAATGTGTTTGGTGTGTTGGTAGCTGTCAAGCAGCTTTGTGCTGAGGAGAACTCCTGCTGCCTGAGCATCAGCACGATGGTCTTGCCTAAGGAGCAGATTGAGAAGCCGGCAGAGCACCTCTTCCGTCCATGGCCTCAACTTGGAGCTTTAGTTTAAATAATGTTAAAGAGAAAATGCCTCAATTCCTCTCATCTTTGGACGTGGACCCAGAACAAGACCATGCCTTTGGGGGCATCCTGAGACTGGCTAGAAGATCAGGCACCAGTGACCACCAAGGATCCCTTTTTTCTCCTGGGAAACAATCCAAATTAAATAAACAATTTGGAAATAATCCAAATGCTACTGCTCCGCCTCAGCCTCCTCCTCTCAGACTGAACTCATGCAATGATCTGTGGGCAGCAAGATATTAGGGCTGGTTTAATATGTGTGTTTGGCAGCTGCTTGTTGCCTCTGGTGGTGGGAGCTATCACTAAGAGGTAGGTCATGGGAGCAAAGGTGGGGCAGTGGGACTGGCAGTATGGTACCACAGCCAGCTACACATCACCAAATAATCAAAAATATGACACAATTGAGAAAGAATTTCACTACTCTGTGTGTGTGTGTGTGTTTGTGTGTTCACCCAAAGAGCTTTGTGGCAGCTTTGACTTTAATGCAAGGCTACCTTTTATTTGTTGTAGTTAATATATTGGCAGATCATTTTTACTTTGGAATGGAGATTATTCTTTAACATTTTAGTCTGTGTGAAGTTAATAGGTTTTTATTGCTTTTGTGGTTTCTTTTGTTTACTAAATACTTGCTTTTTACAAGCTATTTGGTTTGCTTTTGGAAAAATCAACTGATTTTGCTTTAGTATATCTAGAAGTTTAATTCCTCAGTGCTCATTTGTATCTAGGTTTGTGCAATCAGCAGTATCTGTTTTCAGCAGTTGCTAAAAGTGGGATTTCATGTTTTATTTTTTTTAGCAAAAGCTTTTGTGTCAAGTTCAGAGGAAAAAGCAAAGAGATAGTCTTGGTTTTAAATTAATTTCATGTCTGTAGAAAAAAAAAGGGAATTAAAATAGAGTTACAAGTCATTTTCAGAAGTAATCCTGAAAGTGCAACCAGGAAGGAACTTCTTTGAAGGCCAGGGATGACTTGTCCATCAGGCTCAAAGAGTCAGACTCTAATTTATAGTTTATTGTTATTTGTCTTAACTAAAATGCTTTATAAAAAAAGTCTTAAAATAATTTCTTATTTTTAATATCTTGGAATGAAAAAGCTATTTATGTAAGTGTTTAGGTAAACATTGTCCTTTAAAGAATGCATCATGGGTTTAGTGTTCAGTGTTTTAGTTCCTTTTAGTCACTATGGTATTTGCAACCTGTCTTGTCAGCATTACTCAACACAATTTAGTTCAGCATTACTCAACACAATTTAGTTAAAAGTTTATGCCAGCTGCCAATCTAAACATATTGATTATGACTATTTTAACATTAGGATCTCTTCCTCTGAACAGAAATATATAGATAAACTAAATAAAATTGATTTTTTTTAATCTACCATATGTGAAATAAAGATGAATACATTGCACATTGCAGAAGTCTCAAAAATTGATTTGACATATTTCAAAAGGAGATAAAGGGTAAGTGTAGTCATTTACAGCATATAACTCATTTACAGAATTTTAGTTTTTGTATCCTCATAGGAATGCTTATTACATTTCTTTCAGTTCTTTTAGTTTAAGATAATTGTTTAAGAACCATTTATTCTTCATTTCCAAAGGAAGCAACAACAAAAATGCAGTGTGATATACTAGAACTAACAGAAACTCGTTGTTTTTTTCTATAAATTAATTCTAGTGACTGAATTTGTACAAGCCTTATTCTACAAGCAAAACTCCCTCTGGATTCAAACCAAATTAGCAGGTTTTAACAAAATATGAAACAATGAGGACTACATATTCTGCACAGAAGAACTGAAAAAGAAAAGCTTTATCACAACATGATATGTCTGCATCAAAAGTAAATCTCTGAATTACTCCATCTCCTTTGGTGTATTGTCTTGTTGCAAGGTTCAGCCAGGTTGCCACTAGTCATGCCTGGAAACACCCTGTTCTGAACCCAGCTATCGTCAGGATGTGTTGGCTTGCCTGTTGAGCCAAGTGTTATCCAAAGGACAAACAATATGTTCATTTCTAATATCCAGCTTTCGTTGGAGAATATGTAATGTCTTTATTGTTTTAGGAATGATAAATATTTTGTATCTGGACTTCCAGAAATCTCAAAGCTTGTGGAATTTTGGGTGTAGATAACAGTCCATACCTTGCCACTGAAGAGTTTACAGGTTACACGTCAGTGACCTACAACGTAGAGACAAGACAGTCAGATAACAAATCAGACCATGGATTGTGGTTTCATGACACTTCACATGTCCAGTGTTTTAACAAAAAAGGATCACTGTCCATTAAAGGACTATAATAGAAACAACACTGTTACTTAGAAGAAGTATTATAAAATTCAGGTATATTGACTATACTTTGACTAAAACATAGAAATGGATCAATAAATATACATCAAAATTTAAAAATACAGTTTTCTTCTCATGCAAGAGTTCACACAGGAGGGTGCAAGGATATACTGTGCCTTCAGTTTCCATGTTTCCTATAAAACAGTCACAGGTAGGTCAGGAAACTACTCCAATGCAGAAAAAAACCTTTAGTCATTCTAAACAGAAAATACATGTCCAAATAATGTCATGGTCATTAATTGTGAGATCAAATTTGACAAAACAACAGCCCCTGTAACAGAGCTTGTCTCAGGGGAAGCATGAAGATGAACATGGTGAATGTAGATGCATACTGTTAATGCCCTGCAGGCCGCAGAAACTCCTACAGAAACTGAAGATGCCACCCAAGAAGAAGCACAAAGCCCTTTGCAGGACAGAAAACCCAAGAGGCTTGGGCATGCACAAAATTACCAGCCAACAAGTGCATGTCTCTTCATTCTTCTGCTACTTGAAGGTTTCCTTTTGGCTTTGTTGATTAAATAATTCCTACTTGGTTCAATAATTTAAAAAAAAAGTTGTGCAACATATGCAGAGACAGATTTCCTATTAGGCTGGTATTGGCTTAGTTAGTAATGTTTTCACTTCATTAACTGGAGTGCCGTAGCACAGAGCTCTGCTCACTGTCCTTGAGAGCCAGGCTGCTGCTCCTGCATTCCAGCATCCATAAGGAGCCTGCTCAACAGTGCACCCACCTGCATGGCTCCTTAGACATGCACCTCCTGCCCTTTTTGATTTTCAAAAAGCTTCCTTTCCTCAGCCGTGTACCCAGTGTGAGTTTAAGTTGGATATTAGGGAGAATTTCTTCACATAAAGCTCTGGAACAGGTTGCCCAGGGAAGTGGTTGTGTCTCCATCCCTGGGGGTATTGAAAAGATGTGTAGATGTGAGACTTGGGGACATGGTTTAGTGCCGGACTCAGCAGTGTTGGGTTATTGGTTGGACTCCATGACCTTGGAGGGCTTTTCCTAAACAACCTAAACAACTCTGTGATTCTCTTCTGGCTCGGAGAGTGGCCTGCGTTTCCACACTGACCAGGTGGTGGAAGTAACATGGAAGGCAACAAGCTATAGGATGGGCACAGCACCTTACAGAATGCTGTTGATGTTGGGGTTTATGTTGGCCATGTTTCAGACACACAGATTTGAAAAGCTGGGTGGAGGGATATTCTGTGGAGGGTTTTCTCGTGTGATTTCAGACCCAAGCTAACCAGGTCTGCTCTGAAACATCCTCTGGAGGGCCTGGCCTTTCTCTGTGGACTGCAAAGGGTGCACACAAGATGAGCCTCACTAGACTAAACCTATACTTTGTGAATGCCACCTCTTCATTGTCTGTAACGGCCCCTGAATACAAGTACTTGCATTTGGCCATTTGTTGTTAAGTTGATGTGCTATTTTGTGTAAAGGATGAAAACTCTTAGAGAGGAACTGTTATAAAATTGTTATGAATTTTGACCTAAAGGAAGTAGATTCTGAAATCAAAACCATCCAATGAGCAATTTCCTGGAGAAAAGATGTACTACAGAGGTGTTGTACCTTAGGTCCACTGCTTTAGGGGAATTTTGTCAGTTTTAATGTTACCCCATGGAGCAACTGGTAGCTATAAATCACCCCCAAGAAAATGAATTGTTTTAATTTAACATTTGCCAGTAAAGTGTTTTAAAACTCTTCTTTTTTGGATACATATTTTTTTTAATTATGTGGCATCTAAGAGTGTTTTAATCTACTTTGATAGTACTGGAATGAGCAAACATAACATTGTGTACACCTGTTAAATAATGCACAGAAGGCAATTCCTAGAGCAACAGCAGATGAGTCACAGGGTAGGTTATTACACTGACTATTGAAAAGAAAGAATAACAAAAAGATGCTTCACCACTAATCTTCAGAAAAGGAGACTAATTAAATGATAGGTCCTAAAGTTAAACAAAACTACTAGAAAAAACCAAAATTATATTAGAGTAAATGATAAATTTAGGAAACATGAATATCGCTGAATGAAGGGACACTAGGAAAGCAAAGAATAAATCAATATGGCTGAAATTAAATTTTTCAAAATGCTGTTTGACCAAAATGCATCTTCACAATTTATAAATTTGACCTAACACAAACAAGGGCAAACTAATCACTTGCAAGTGGCATGTACTAGATTATATGAGCTTTACTGGAATGTGAAGAGCAAATGCTTACACAATCTTGGTTGGTTTTATGTGTACATCAGAAATATGAAGCCTCCAAAAAACTGATTTGTCTCATATTACAAGGAATAGAATTCCTAATGAGACAAAAGATTATTTTGCATCCATCTCCATCTAAGAGGCTCTTGGGATACTTCTGCCTATTGCATGTTCCTGGAATTCAAATTTACCTGCTTTGAGAGGAAGAAATACAGAAGCAAACTGAAGATGAAATTGTTGTAGATTATAAGGTCTAAATAGTAAAGAGAGAAATTCTGAAGAACTATAGTGTTTGCAGTGTCTTCCTCTCAGTTGTTGTTCAGCTTCCTAGAGTCTGCTCCAAATGTCATCACTTGTCCCTCCCCACATCTGAAGCAGCAAAGTTTGCACAAGCCGCACTGCAGCCATTTGAAGCCAAATAGGCATTCGGTGATTTCTAGCAGAGCTTCCTTTATCCTGCTTGGCTTCTATTCAAGAAGCTGTTTTCTTCTCAAGAGGTCCTTGTAGAGACATCCCAGATGGCTTTCAGAAGTGGAAGATGTTAGTTCCTGCCAGCTGTGCCAAGGAGCTCCTCATGCAGCATAACTCCTCAGTGTGGGGGAGAAGTGTCTGGGGATAAACAGTCCCTCTCTGCAACCTCACAACCTTGATGTTGTCCTTGTTTAATTCAGTTTCACTTCAGTTCATGTCATGGAAACTCTGCACAGAAATGTTACTGAATAATAGCTGGTCAGAAATAGTCATCCTGGGTTTATGCAGCTGTCACTGGCTTTCCATCATACCCAATGCATCTGTCTGACCCAGAACTGAAATACTGGCCATGTCACAGCTTCCAGGTTTGCCAGCATCAGACTCGATCCAAACCACACACTATGGCTGTTCCTACAGCTCAGTACAGACACATGCTAAAAGGGGGTAATGTCAACACTCACATGACTCTGCCGATATCCCTGTGGTTAAAATTGGAGTCAGCATCAGCAAGGAAGACTGGAATAGGGAGCATCATGTTGGATCACCTCACATCCTCCCTAGCATAATGAACTGTTTGCTACGTAAGTCTGTTTTTATTCATGGCTGTCTGCTTAGTCTTCATGTTAGGAATTGTGCTAATTGTGAAGTATTTTGTCAGGAAAACTGATGAGAGCACAGCCAAGAGGAGGGTCAGAACACAGTAACAGCCAGCCACACACAACACACTTGGTAAAAGCTGTTTGCAACTTTACATCCCAAGTCCAGCTCCCTTCCCTTTAGATTGCAGACTTGGGACTACAATGTTTATTCACTGAGTACACTACAAAGAAACTAACAACTATTAAATTATTAAAAGCATATACAAGTATCAAACTAAGATAAAATCAATTACTTCTAAAAGGACTTTAAACAAATATTCATTATTTGGACACCAAGCATTTAAGTTGCTTCCCATTGTCTTGAGGCTAAATGTTAGAAGTCCCATGTTGTCTTGAGGTAAAGCACAAGTCAGCAGCTGTGGTGTGTTTTGACACCTTCAAGAAACAAAATCATGGAATCATTAAGCTTGGAAAAGACTGCTAAGTTAATCAAGTCCAATTAATAGCCCAACACTGCCATCTTCACCACTAAATGATATCCCCAAGTGCCACAATTAATGAATATCAGAAGAACTGGAATACTTTAACAATATTCCTGATGTGCTAGCGCAGACTCGTAGTTCACATTAAATCCGAACTGCTCTGTCCTTGTCAGTACTTCTCAAGAGTGACTAGGCCCCATAGCCAAGATGCCATCCATGTAACCAGTCACTCCTCCCTCACCTTACAGCTCTCCATTAGGAATGGGCCAGTCCAACCTATTCCACCAGCTTTCTCCCTCTCTGGGAATCCCTTTCTTTAACGGCCCTTACATTACTACATGTAATTTTGTACTCCTCTTCCATACTGTCCTTAACCTGCTCCCATGTTCAAGCATGCCCTTACACTGAGAGTTGATCCCAGATGATCTCCATCCTTCCATGGTCCCTGGGAACATCTCCCTGTTCCATAGTTACTCTATACATATCAGGGTCAGAGGTCGCTGCTTCATTCCTCTGCTGTGTTACCCAGATGAACACACACACCCTCTCCCTCACATTTGCACACATACAGAGGCTGCAACTTGGGCATTTGGCCAGGGTGTCCCCTTCCTGTTAGCTGTTCACAGAATCAGAGATTTGGGTTGGAAGGGGCCTTAAAGATCATCTAGTTCCAACCCCCATGCCATGAGCAGGGATACCATTCACTCAATCAGGTTGCTCAGGGCCCCATCCAACCTGGCCTTAAACACCTCCACAAATGAATCTGTAAAAGGCTCATAGACCCCCGAAATCCCAATCACTCCCTTTACTATTGTTCTGTCATCTAAGCATGGGTGAGGACAAGAGGAAATTGCCTTAAGTTGTGCCAGGAGAGGTTCAGGTTAGATATTAAAATTTTTTTTTGGAGAAAGTGGTTAGCCATTGGAATAAGCTGCCCAAAGAAGTGGGGGATTCATCACCTCTGGAAGTGTTCAAATGGTATCTGGATATGGTACTTGGAGTATGGTTTAGATGTGATTATGGTGGTGCTGGTTTGACAGTTGGACTTGATCTTGCAAGTCTCTCCCAGCCTTGAGTCTGCGATTCTGTGTTCTGAGACCACAACAACTGCACCTCTTCCTGCCTCTGCCAGGGCAATCCCACCACTGCTGCCCCCGCATCACCTCCCCATGCTCACAGCAACTATAGGCCACAACACCCAGGTCCTGCCAACACACATCAGCCCCGTTTTGTTCTGTCCAAGTCTTCTCATTTCAGGGTACTGCTCTGGGCTGTTCCAACCTCAGGCCTCACCCTATGACTGGGTTATGTAGCCCTGTGGATGGTGTGTGTATCCCTGTGGCTGGGGTGTGTAGCCCTATGGATGCAGCCTGCAGCCCTAGGGATGGTATGTGTATCCCTATGGATGGGGTGAGGGAGTAGCGCTGTGAATGAGGTGGGTAGCCCTATGGATGGCATGTGCATCCCTGTGGCTGGGGTGAGTATCGCTGTGGATGGGGTGAGTAGCCCTGTGGCTGGGGTGAGTATCCCTATGGATGGGGTATATATCCCTGTGGATGGGATGTGTATCCCTGTGGATGGCTGTTTCCCTCGAGACAGGGCAGCCCCAGCTCGGCCCCGGGCGGCCTCTCTCGCCGCCGCCAGGTGGAGCCGGAGCGCCGCGGGAGCCGCCGCGGGGGCCGAGGAAGAGCTCCCGGCCCGAGGACCCTCTTGTTCGGGAGGGAAATGG
Source organism: Neodrepanis coruscans (assembly GCA_013400695.1). Classification (NCBI taxonomy): domain Eukaryota; kingdom Metazoa; phylum Chordata; class Aves; order Passeriformes; family Philepittidae; genus Neodrepanis; species Neodrepanis coruscans. The sequence goes on from VYZS01060925.1 coordinate 25,670, forward strand.
GGATCTACAGCTAACGGGATCCCACCGATAGCAATGCCACAGTAAGGCTGAAAATTTCAGGCGTGAAAAACGCCCGCGCTCGAGAGTCTGAGCCCCGCAAGGCAGCGCCGGTGGCGGCGCCCGTCCGGGGTCGCGGCGTGCCCGCAGCTGGCAGGCGCTCACTGACGTTCAGAAAACAGCAATAAAACGCATAACACTGAGTTATTTATAGATAAATATTTATATTTATAGATATTTAAAGATAATTATTTATAGATAAATATCCTCTTGCGGCACCAAACAGGTGCTTGAGCGCTGTACGTGCCCGCCGAGCGGGCAGAGGCAGCAGCCCGGAGGCGACCGCCCGGACCCGTCTGCACCCCCGTGCCCGACCGCCCGGCCAGGACCGCGCGAAAGAGTAAAGCTTTAAGAACAGCTTTTGTGGCTGGAGAAGGATCCCGTCCCGAAATGGCCCCGCCGGTGCGAACGCCCTTCTTTCAGAAACGGGGACCGGTGGCGGGGAGACCTCGATGTGCATCGGGAAGAGCATTCCCAGAAGGACAAGGGAGGTGATCCTGCCCCTCTACTCGGCCCCGGTGAGGCCGCATCTGGAGCGATGTGTCCAGTTCTGGGCTCCTCAGCACAAAAAAGACAAGTTGCTGCTGAAGGGGGTTCGACGGAGGACCACAAGGATGATTAGGGATCTGGAGAATCTGCAGGAGCTGGGCCTGTTTAATCTAGACAAGGCTGAAAGGACATCTCGTTAATTCAGATAAGTATCTCAAAGGCGCGTGCCAAGAGAATGTTGCCAGATTCATTTTGGTGGTGCCCAGCGACAGAACGAACAGCAGTGCCCATACACCAACACATAGGAAGTTTCCCCTTAACACGAAGAGTAACTTCTCTCCATTGAGAGCGGCACAGCACTGGAACAGGCTGTCCAGGAAGGTCGTGGAGTCTCCCTCTGTGGAGACATTCAACGCCCACCTGGACACGTTCCTGCGTCACCTGCTTCAGGTGCCCCTGCCCTGGCAGGGGGCTCGGACTGAATGGTCTCCAGAGACCCCTTCCAGCCGTACGAACTGAGCGACCCCGAGAACGGGGCGGTGGCGGGCGCTGGAGCCGCCCCTGTCCCGCCCACTGCGGCCCGCCCAGGGCCCTCCCGGGGCCGGCTCCGCAGCGGCGGCCGGAGCTGGAGCTGGAGCTGCAGCCGCCGCCCGCCCGTCGCAGCGCCGGCGCTGCCGCGGTGCCCGGCAGGGAAGATGGCGCCGTCCCACGTCCTCAAGTGCTGCCAGAAGGTGCTGGCCTGGGTGCCCGTGGCCTTCATCGCCCTGGTCGTGGCCTGGTCCTACTACGCCTACGTGGTGGAGCTGTGTGTGTGTGAGTGCACCGGGAGGGTCGCGGGAGCTGCCGGGCGGGCGGGCAGGACCCTCCGCCGGCCGCCTCCGCCGCTGCGCCCCGGAGGGGGTTTCCTGCTCCCTGCGCCCGCCTCGGGCTCTCCTGCGGGCGGGCGGGAGGAACCCCCTGCCTCGGGCGTTCCCTCCCGCCGGGGCCGGGTTTACCAGTTGTCCTCCCGCCCTCAGGTGCCTCCTGACGGCCGGGGGCTGCCTGCGGGGAGGCGAGGGACGGGGACGGGGCCGGGGCCGGGGGAGAGCAGGAGGCCTGGAGGGGTCCGGGGCGCTTTGTCTCTGGACGAGGACCTCTCGAGGGCAGAAACCCTCGTGTCGCCCCGGGGGGGGCTTTCCCCTCTATTTTTCTGTTGTTCATCCGTCTTACTGATCTATCAAATGATTCCTTGTGGGTGTATAGGACTCTTGTGTATGGGTGTGTATCTGTGTGTGTCTGTGTCCCCTTGTTAATTAAGAAGCCCAGTGTCGTCAAAAGCGTAATGAGGCTGGAAACATCCAACTTAAGCGGGCTGGGGAAAGGATTTAGGGCTTACAGGGTTTTGTCAGGCCGTGTCCAAGGCTTCCCCTTATGTAAATGTGACTTGCACCCGGTGTCGGTCAGGGCGGTATTTACCCTTTACTGTCTTCAGGAGGAAAGTTCAGTTCAGGAGGATGCTCGGGCTGACTGTGGGCGGCGTGGATGGAGTGGGACTGCGGTGTGCAGCGTTCGTTAGACTTGCTGGAACTTGGAAGCAGCGTAGGAAAACTAAGGAACGCGTTACTGAGGGTTTGTCATGTTTAAGTGAGGAAGCTGAAATGAAAAAAAACCCCAAACCTTAAAAGTACAAAGAACTATTTTAAGCCACATGTAGGTCTGCCTAGTATCTCTAAGTCCTTGCTGTTTGTGTAAACTGCGTGCTTTGTTATCCCTAGCTAGAAATAAAAGGTTTGCATATACTTTCTATTTGAGTAAACTTATAAAGGCATCCATTAGAACTAATCACTCTTTTTCTGCAAGGAGTTTTTTGGATAACTTTTCTGCATGCTCGTGTTATTTCACAGCCTTTTGTATTTAGAGATGTGGACGGGAACGTGAACCACAGGCAAAAAGTTATTGGGACTTTAAATAGTAGAGGTACAGTTGTAAAATAGTGCTTGTTGAGATACTGCGTGAAATGTTGACATGAGATAGTTGCAAAGATGTCAGTATGTCCGAGAATGGTACTTCAAACTATAAACCCTTGGAACCAAGTTTTAGCCAGCCATCAGTCCTGGAGGTCTGGGACATGGGTAGTTACCACAGTAGCCCTGAAAGGGGCTGTGTGAGGTTACAGACTCACACTTTACAGGTTTTCTGTATCCACTGCAGTCTGATCAGTGTGACAAAAGGCAGATTAGGGCTATTAATTTCTTCTCTTAGGCAAAGAACAAAGACCCAGAGATTAAAAGGCCTGCCTAGGGTTGCACAGGTTGTCTCTGGCCAAATTGGAAACAGAACCTCGAGCTCCGGAGTCCCAGTTTTGTGTCTGGATCACAGAGTGAGTCAGGACTGGGTGCTTGTGAATGATTTCTGTTTTGCAAGCATAGAGAAGCTGCAAAGAGCCCTTCTGAGTTCATTAGGATTTGTGTGAAAATTATTGAAAGGGTTGGCTCCTGTTTGTGGGAGAACTTGTGCATCTGTAAATCTGGTTTCAGATGTCTGGTGCTTTTTGCTCACAGATCAGCTTTATTAATGTCTGCACATACTAAGAAAAAGTGTCATTTGATAAGAAAATTACTGGCTTCTGTTGCTGTCACTGAATTTTACAGTTGTTACTTGTCTAAGTCATACTTGATGATCCAGGATTTTATTTTCTGTGAGTTTTTTTCTGTTGTGGGTTTGTTTTTTGTTTGGTTTTGATCTGTTGAATTTTGGTTGCACTCTTGTCATGTCAGCAAGGGAGAGAAAAGGGGGGGTGTGTTTGGGTTTTTTCCTTTTGCTTTGCCACTGCATTTAGGTTCAGACCAGCATAGAGAGGATTTATAGTGAAATACAGGATTTTCTGTTTCTCTTGGCAGGTATGTGTTACTTTCTCCCAGTATTCCTTATGTTCTGTTTGTTTTGAGAACTACTGCACTACGTCCTGTGCAGAAGAGCAAGAATGTGCCTTCAGCACACAGTGGATGAGGTGACTCTGGTCTTCGCAGGTGTTCACAGAGGGAGAGTGCAGAAGGAGGGCTTTTGGCCTTGGGAAAAGGCTGAGGGTCTGTGCCTGGTAAAGGAAAGAGAGATGGAGGAAGCTTTAGAAGAGAGGAGCCACAATAGAAAATTTAGAGTAAATACTTAGAGAAGTTGAAACCCCACAGACACTGGTGCTTTTTCAAAGGCTTTCCTTAAAGATTAGATAACTGTTAACATGTGAAGCTAATAAGGAAAAAAGGAAGAAAGCCTTTATTTCCCCAGCTATTTCTTCTACCTGTTTTTTTGTTTCTCCTCATAGTCCTCATTTATTAAACATACATATTCAATTAGTAGATCAAGTGGGAAGCCAAGCTTAGTGTAGTGTCATAAAATATTCTTAATAAAATAGAAGATAGTAGAGTTGGAGCTGTTTTGATCACATCACCCTTTTCCTTTCAGTTTTGCTTCTCTGTGCTGTTTTGCCCCGCCCTTCTCTGCTGGGGTGCTTACATATTTATTGCTCAATGTCTTGCTTTTGGTGTTTGATGGACTCAGCCTTACTCTGTAATTCACTGCCAGTATGTATTTATGCCTCTTCTATAACCCTGAATTATATTGGTTGCATACAGGCAGTGAGCACTGGGGAGAACTGGTGTGAGTAAAATGAAAGGAAGCTCATGAGCTCGTTGTTTCCCTGCTTTGGAAACTGCCAGCCTGGTTGTCTCTGAAGCTGTTGAACACTGGCTTATTGAGACCACTGGTGCTGTGTGGTTGTGACCCATCAGGTAAATTGGCTGTTAAGCTGATTGGAAAGGTGAGAACAACCCAGTGTGTGTAAACCGAGGGAATGTCAGCAGAATATAAAATTCTGTGAACAAGTGTAATTGAAGGAACTGCAAAAGACTCAAGGCAGCATCTCATTCACAGAATTTTGAAGTGCTTTGAAGTAGAAAAACATGAACCCTTTCTTACTAGATTATTTCTTCTTTTCACACATAATTTGCCCAGAGCTCAGTTTGCAAGAAAACACACCTAGCACTACATAAAGGATGGTGTAAAATAGCTTTGTGTTAGTTTAAAATCATTTCATGTGCTCTTTCTTGTTATCAAAACATGTTTTGCTTTTAACATCACTTTTGTAAACAATGGCTATATTATGCTGTTGTTGAATTGGACTGATTGTGTCTGCTTAGCACATCCCTCAGACGCTTTTGGAAAGAGTGGAGTGCTTCTCTTGTGGTGCATTTTCACTTCTGGCTGCCATGTATTTTGTTATCTGTGCCATCTATGATTTTTGTAGGTGAGGGGCTGCAGTACAGGCTGCCCAGAGGGTGGGCAGAAGACACTGTTTTGACACGTAGTCAGTTAGTGGGTGAAGACAGACTCTTTCTTACAGGCAACCCTTTTGCAAAGAAACAAGCAGACTGTGGTAGTGCAGTCTGCACTGAGAAACAGAGAAGTTAACTTTGGCTGAATTGTCTGCTGTTCTTCACTAGGGTGTATTGGCTGGTTTTATTTTTAAAAGAGTTAATGACTAAAAATCTTCAGGTGAGGTTTATTACTTCTGTAGTTAGAACTGTATTTTCTGAAAAACACGGTCCTGACTCTCCTGTTTTACATATTTACTGGGCTCTAGGCTTGTAAGTGTATGAGTTGTTTTCATGCCTCAAGCTCTGCAAAGTATGGAAAAATGCGCTTTTGAAAGCTGTGGGAGTAACCAGTTGTGTATTCTTTTCATTGCATCTAGTTGCAGAAAGGTTTGATTTTTTATTTCTTGATAGAGGGTGATGTCTAAAATTCTGACAAACAAAGCAGTTTGTAATTTAGAGTGCATAACTTCATGTTAATAGTACAAATTATGCTTCTTGCTGTTCCAGGAGATTGCAATAGCTCTTGTCAGTAGGGAGATAGCTCTGATTTCCCCAAAGCACAATCCATATGAGAAGCACATGGTGATCTGTTGTGCTTCTTCCATCTGAAGAGTCTGCTGCATAAACAGAGAGAAGGTAATTCCATCTGCCTCCTCCAGAAAAAGAAATCTCTACTGAAAATGCTAATGCATCGTCTCTCAAGCTATGGCAAGGTGGTACTGATAGCAGTGTGTCAGTAACTTCTGATTTCAAACTGCAGAAAAAGCTGAAGTCTCAGCACTAAAGTAAGACATTTGCATGTTAAGCATATAACAAGCATTCCTGCAGGAAAAGAGGGTTCCCTTTTCAGGGAGAGGAAAGCCAATTAAACAGGTTAAATCATTAGTTACAGTTAGCTAAGTTTATGTGCCTCTCATGAATTCAAAAATACAGAAATTGAACCATACACTTACTGTATTGTAATATCTCAGTGAAAGCATATTATCATCTTAAATGAGAACCTTTTCTGTTGTTACAAATAAGTGGAATTCCTGTTGAGGTGCTCAGGCTGGATACAAATTACTGGAAAACTAAGTGCTCAGCTTGAGTAGCAAGATTATTTTCTTGTGTGGTGCTTTGCATTGTGTTGGTCATTCTAGGCTATAGAGATGGGTGGGCATGTGCCTTTAGTATGGCATGAAACCTGCACTCCTGCCAGTCCTCTAATGAAAATACTGTTTTCCAAGTGTAACAGGACTAGTCAGCCTGGTTTCTTGAGAAGCTGTCTTGTTTCTGCTTTTTCTTCTACCAACAGAAGGACTCCATCCCTCTTCTCCCTCCCAGCCGTCTATTTGCAATGCCCACTCCAGCCCTCTCTTGTCAATTTTCCCCTGCATCTGCTAAACCCTTCCTGACAGCTCTCCAGGAGTTGGCATCTTTCCTTGATCTCTAGTTGCCATTTGGTCAAAAAGAATTGTGATGCAGTGGCCAGTTTGGTGTTGCTTGGCTTGCCTGGGGGACTAGGCAGAAAATGAGCACCTGAGCTCAGAGCAGCTCTTTGCTCACAGGGAGTGGGGGAGCTTTAGTGTGACGCCTCCCCTGAGCCTTACCAATTGTCTGGAACTGGTCCATGGGCAGGATGGCTTTGGAGCAGGGGAGAGAAGGAGCTTAGGGAAAGCAAGGAGATGAGTAAGTGTCTGAGCCGAAGCAGGAAGGCTTCCCGTGGTTTTGTTTTCTTGTAGCTGTGATCACTCATTGCTGCAACACCTCCTGATTGCTTTTAGATGTGGACTATCAAGCTTTTCATGCTTTGAAAGGTCTTGGATAGTATGAGTATTTAAGGTTATGGAAAAATAACTTCTCTCAGATTTTTCTCTGGTAACAACAGCAGGATCTTTGGGTATGTCTCAAGTTAGAACAGTGCTCTAAGAGTCACTTGCATTTTTAATCAGGGGTTTTACCTTACTTCGTCACTTCCAAGTCTCTGTTTTCCTGCAAGATGCCATGGATAAAAGGACCAGAGTTTCAGGTATATGTTTTCAGCAGACTTTACTTTGAGGCCATTGACCCTCTGCATACTGTGAACTTCAGGTTCTTCTGTCTATTGAAATGTCAATAATTAAGATTTTGTGCTCTAGTGACTCATATTTTTATGTGTTAATGTAGACATGCTTTTCATAAAAAAAGAATTTTCGCTGTTAAAAGGTGGGTATCTGAGCTGAGTTCTAGTACACCTGTGAGAGGTGAAACATTTGGATGGCACTGCTTTTACTTTGGGAACTTGAGACTTCCTGTGATGGAAAATGGGAGTAGGGTAGATTCTAACTGCCTGTCTGAAATTGTACCTGTAAATGCTGGGGGTTCATGCCATTCATTTTTCACCCGTTCAGTGCATCAGTTGTTTGTTCAGGTTTCCTACAACTCTGAGTCTATGCTGGTTTAATATGCACTTTCCTTACTGTTGTTACAGGTTCCTGAAACAGCTTTTATGGAGTTTCCAATTCAGTAATTAACTCCTGGTGCAAAATCTTCCTGTAACAGGATGAATATCCGATTTTCTCTTGTTAGTATATGTTTGAATTTCACAGAAACATCTGAGAAGTAAGCACAGACCACTTTTTTGTGCAAGCTGAATCTCCACCAAGGCATGAATCACATACAAAAGGGGTAATCAGATTGTAACAAATACATTTGTTCTTTTAACCACTTCCCCAATACTACCTCATTCTGCTGTCACTAAATTGTTTTCTGTGGGATGTGCTTAACTTCTGGTTTGGGTCAAGGGAAAGAAACCCAGCAGACTTTTCACTTTCTGCTTCCACCCCTCAGTCCTCGGTGAAGTGCCTCCTACCCTGACCTTTGACTGTCTTGTCTTATCGGTGCTAAAAATCAAGTTTCTCTGCAGCATTTCAAGCCTCTGCTTTTCCTTTCCCCCCCGCTCCCTGAAAGACCAAATGGCTCATCAGTTCCTTATACATGTTCCCTTTTGACTATTAAACAAGTGACTAACAAGAGCAGCGGGCTTTGCCTTTGCAGTTCCTGCTGCAGCCTCTCTGCTGCTTTATATGGTGCATCAATGTCTTAAAGGTGAAGCACGGAACCGTTTTGATCATATGATTTACAGAAAGATCAAGTGAGGCTTTTAATGCAGGGGGGGTTTGTTTCTGGTATTTGACTTGTGCATCTTCATGGGTGTTTGGCTTTGCAGTGAGGAATTTTTATGCATCTCTTGTGAGGTGCTAAGCACAGAGATAGCTGAGTTGGGTTGGGTTTTTTGTTCGCTATTTTTAAGCCTTTTGAGACAACAAAAATTTAGAGGTGGAAGTAATAATTCGTCTGGAATTAGGCAAACTGCCACTGCAGAGAGAATGAAACAAAATTTAGATTAAATCTAAGTAATCTTGAGAGGAACAGACATTATTTGTTTGAAGAGACCTAAGCAGATAGTTACTGTATGAGCTGGTTTGTAGTTGTCTGGAGTAGACTTAAGTGTCTCAGCTACTGCCTTGTCATAGTGTGAATGCAGAGAACCTGTTGCTGTGCCATTCCTCTTGGCAAGTAGTCATTGCTTTTAGCTTTACCAATTTTTCATTAAAAAACCCAGAAGCGAGGTGCATTTTCACAGTGCTGCGATGGATGGTACCTGAAGGCTTTCACATCTCTTGGTTTGTGACATGAAGATTTACCCAGACATTGCAGAGGAGACCAAAACTTGCAGCAAAATTTGGTTTCTGTTCTGTTTTGAAAAGTCCTGTGTGACTAACATTCAAGGTTTTTGGGTTTTTTTGGGGGGGGGTTGGGTTTTTGGGGTGTTTTGGATTTTGTTGTTTTTTGTTTGTTTGTGGGGTTTTTTGGTTTTTGTTTTTAGGTATCAGAAAAAGGATGCAAGTTATGCATAGAATTTTTGTGAGAATGTTTTGTGTTTGTACCTTTTTATCTGTTTAATCTGCTGCTGCTTAAGTTTCATGTTGAGGGGGAGTTAAGTAATTGTATTTTTAAAAAGCATGAGTTCAGCCTAGTAATTGCATGCAGAGATATTACTTGCTGTTTTCGTGGTAGATGCTGCTTTAGCTTTATCTCAGCAGGTAACTGGTACAGAGAATAGACTTGAGCTTTTTTAATAATTCAGAATTTAGAAAAGTTTTGGAGTTGGATAATGCAAAGCTTAAAGACCATTGAGCACTAGATTCGGTCATTTTTTTTCTCTTTTTTATGGCTTTTTTTCTCTTAACATTTTCAAACTTGTAAGTATCCTGTGTTTCTCCCTACTTGCCACACTTCCAGAACCACTTGGTAAACTCTGTTCACAGGATCACGGAATATGCCAAGTTGGAAGGGACCTACAAGGCTCATGGAGTCCAATCCTTAGCCTGCACAGGACCATCCCCAAGAGTCACACCCTGTGCCTGAGAGTATCATCTAAATGCTCTCTGAACTCTGTCAGGCTTCATGCTGTGACCACTTCCCTGGGGGGCCTGTTCCAGTGCCCAACCACCCTCTGAGTGAAGAACCTTTTTCTAATATGCAACCCAAACCTCCCCTGATGCAGTTTCAGGCCATTGCCTCGGGTTTTATCACCAGTCACCACAGAAAAGAGATCTATTGTGAAAGAGCTGTTGGGAAAAGGAACGGGGATCTGTGAGCAGAGATGATGGTCTGGGAGAACTGTTGGGCACATACAGGGCATCAGGAGCTGTGCTTCCTTGCCTCAGCTGCATGGGTTTGTGATGGGCTCCTACTCTGTGACAGTGCTCTCCTCTTGCTGTACAGCTCCTCTGGAGTCTTCAGTCAAGTGGATGCACCCCCTAATTCTATCCCAATTTATATGTCTGTGTAGCTTCTCAGGAGACAGCAGGTCTAAAGGTCTGGGTCAGCTTAACTTAGTCATAGATGTTTAGCAGTAATCACTCCCCTGATCCAACTTCCCATAACTCAGTGTGGTTGCTGACTTGCACGTTAAACCAGCAGCAGTCATTTCTTACACTTCACAAACGTTGTTTCCCACTAGTGCAGCCATTCCAGTACTTTACCTGCAACTGTAGATACTCTTGCAACTGTATGATAGTGTGTGTTGGCCTTGGGAAGAAGATGACAGAAAAAGTTAATTCTCTTAGTAGGTGTCATGCATGCATCGAACCCTAGT
>VYZS01060926.1:0-14216 GCA_013400695.1 Neodrepanis coruscans
TCCTCCACGTTATTTACTATATTGTGGTCTAGAAAAATAAACACCAATAAAGAATACAGAATACAGAATTATTGAGAGACAAAAGTTAGACTAAGAAGATATGATATACTTTTTAAAGGCCTCTGCAGATCTGATTTTCTCTGAAGCAATCCAAAATATTTATTACCATCCATGCATAAAGATACAGGGGGAAAAAAGCCATCCTTTCTTTAACCTTGCAAATTATGAAAAAAAGTGGTTCACTTATTTTTTTCATTCAAGAGGTATTGTAGAAATGTTTGAATAAAACACTTATTTTCTACATCATTCATGTTGAACTCTTGCAACAAAATTTCTCGAGACAGTCTTCTATGTAATATAACGGTAAACTTATTAATTTTTACAAGATGGGTTTCATATTTATTTATTTATAGGTGCAATGGTATTTATTTTGTAACCTTCATTTGTGAAGACACTTTAATAGAAGGGCCACATTTTCATTTATCCTGCAGTTCTAACAGAAAACCCTCTCTGGGAACTGCTGGGTAATGTAAAACAGTTTCAAAACCCAGCATAAATGAAGGTGAAAATGTATGGATCAGAAAGACAAAGCAAATGCTGCTTGAAATTAAGTATCTCAGTAACTCAGAGAGTTACTGAGTGCCTCAGAGAGGCAAGGTTTTAGATGGAATGCTGGCATTCCAGGTGGCATATAAATTGTATATTCCATATCCCATTTGAGGCATATAGGGATTTTTCAGAGAAATATCATGTCTGGATGTCAGCATCTATGCTGCTTTCAGATCTATTTTGCTCTGACAGTGAAAAAGTGTCTATTGTGCTGTTTTGAAGATATTTTGAGCCTTAACTCTTAGATTTGAACCTCTGCATGAGTAGTCTGTGATGTAGATCTACTTTCTATCATGTTCACCAGCCATACACTCAACATGGCTGCCTTGCTGAAGGATCACAGATTTCAGTTCTAAAATTTACTGTCACATGGGCTGCACTGTGGAGTTCATGAAGTGAACCTTATGAGTATGGAAACTCACTTTATGTTCTTATTTGTGTCTTAAGTCCATTAATGAAAAAATGTATTTATCTACTCATGAGACCTTTTCCTTAGATGCCCAGGATTCTAAAATTTACACACTTACTTCTTTATTTTTCTTTACTTACAAATGAAGAAATATGACTAGTATAAACTCTGATAAGTTAGACATCTTTAAATATGCCAATTTCTGTATATAACCATTTTGTATTTGTATTTGTGGTTAAACCTCAGCTGTTAACTAAGCCCCATACATCTTCTTACTCAATTCCCCCCACCTCCAGTGGGATGGGGGAGAAAATCAGAAGACCAAAAGTGAGAAAATTTGTGGGTTAAGATAAAGAGTAGTTAAAAGATAAAGCAAAACAGAGAATTCATTCATCATGCCCCATGTGGTTGTCAGCTGTCCTCCAGGCTCCATCATTCGTAATGGTGACATGGGAAAACCAATGTCATCAATCCAAATGTCTCCTCCTGCTTCTTTTCCTGCTTTATATATTGACCATGATTTCACGTAGTGGAGGATATTCTGGGGTCAGTTGTCCCAGCTGTATCCCCTCCCAATTCCTTGTATACTCCCAGCCCCCTCACTGGTGGGGTGGGGTGAGAAGCAGGAAAGGCCTTGATTCCATGTAAGCACTGCTCAGCAGTAATTAAAACATTCCCGAATTATCAACACTCTTTCCAACACAAATGCAAAACACAGCATCATACTAGCTACTATGGAGAAAAGCAAACTATGAAGAACTACTGTGAAGCAAAAAACCCCTCTATCCCAGCCAAAATCAGCACACACAGATTCATTATTTTTTTCTTTTACTGTAGCTAAAATAAATTACATAAATAGTGCATTTCCCATAAAATTTACTGGATAGTGGGAATTTACTTATAAAACAACTATAGCTTTGTCTGTATAAAGTATTAAAAGTCTCTGTCCAGGCTGTTTTATCTGCATTTATTCTTTGAGTATGTTTCTGAACAGACCTACATGGTAGAGAACTAGTGATGAAAAGTCTGCTATCATATGCAGTCATGCCAAGGAAAATTGAAAAAACACTTATTTATTTTAATCCTGTAATGGCATTAATTTTATTAACATTACATTGTATGTAATTGTTCCTGGAGAGTCACAGGATAACTTCCTTCCTTGTATCAGAAAATCATGCTCCTAGATGAGTCAACTATAGGTTTGAAGGTTTGCCGTGGAGTTGACTTATATTGTGATAAATTGGGTTGAAATGTTTTTCTCACCCCTCCTTAAAAAAGAAAAGAAAAAAAAACCCCAAAAAACCAATGAGAAAGAGGGAGAGAGCAAAAAAATAAATAATGAAGACCATGTGAAGCTATCTATCTGAAAGCCAGGGAAAAATGAAATGCATGTAAACTATTCATTTGTACTGCTGAATTGAATCTAGTCATTGAATTTGTCAGAAGGAAACAAATTTATAACACTTCTTTCTTGATTTAGTCTCTGAATTTGGTTCCTGTCACAGAGCAGGACTAGGTGATCACTAAGGTACTGTCACTGATAGTCAGAAAAGGCCAGCTATTTCTTACTGTGATTAAATCCTCCTCATAGCAAACAAGGTTGAGATTAAAGTAGCTAATCCACACACCCTGTTGAAAGGATTCTAGGAAGGATTGAATTAGCATCCCAATTTCCGAGTCTCAGTACCAAGGTCACAAAAACAAATTGTCTGAATTATACAGTGGTTCCTCACATTCATGTCATCATTATCAATCGATAGCCTGAATCTCAGAGATCAGATCAAAACTACGTAAGATTATTTTTTTTAGATTTTGGTAGCTATAACAACAAGATAACTCAAAAGTAAGGAACAAGGAAATGCCAGTTGGTAAAGGGAATAAAAATATTCACCCTTTGGTCAAAAATGCTTTGTCATAGTGTGTCGTAGGGTGAAAATGAAAGTAAAACTGGTCGGCCTGGCGTCGCGCGGACGGGCTAGCGGCGCGGCGAGTGTGGGCGGCGCCGGCCAAGCGGCGGTGGGAGCCACGGCACCAGCGCCCATGCGCGTGCCGGCAGCGCCAGCCCCAACAACAGCCATGGCATGGCCGGCAGAGGCCCCCCCCTTCACCGGCATGGTGCTGGGCACCGCCATTTTGCCAGCATGCCCCGGCACTTCTGGTGTTTCCATCGCTTCTGGCTTGTCCCNGTCGGGTTTTCAGTGTGTGTGAAATAAACTGTGATATTTGTGTGTTTTCTTTGTTTTTGGGTGTGTGTGTGACTTCTCTCGGACATCTCTTGTCAGAATCACTAATTTTGTGGTAAAACCACGACGTAGTGAATGACATTCTTTACCAGGTGTAACATCATATAAATACTGATGTGTGAATCATCTTTTAAATTCTTAAGTGTTGTGAAGGTTTTCTATTGATTAGAATTAAAAATGCATATTTTACACAGGTTTCTTTTTTTTGTTTGTTTTCTGTGTAATTAGTTTCTTACTAACTTTACTGAGCGGTAAAAATAGGCTGTACCATTTTCATGTACAGAAGTACTATTTAAAAATCAAGATAAAATATTTTCTTCTATATCTTTTTGCACCTGTTAATAGAGTTTTCTCTTACAGCATCACTTTTTTTTTTTTAGCTTGAAATATCTTATAAATTTAATCTTGATCTTATATCTTATAAATTTAATTCTGATCTCATTCAACTCTGACTACAACAACAACGAGTTATCCTAGTGATGAATTTAAGGAGAATGACCTTGGACATCTGCCTATGCAATCTACTTTTCCTTCTGATAATCAGTTTTGCATCCTCTGCCTGAAAAGGATCTGCAATTAAATGTGATTTTTTGCTTCAATGACATCTAAAGTTAAGTGCAGTAATGGACATCTTAGGGTTTTTGGAAAATGTATTCCAGAATCAAAATAATTAATATTAAAATGTATCAAGTTAAAATATGATACACCTGAAATAATGAGTATTAGGTGTTTTAAAGAATGGAGCTGATTTACTCATTTTAAATTAAAACTACTGTCACCATGTTGCTTTCCTGACTGAATCATTCAACTTCTTTTGTCACACATACTTTGGTTGATGTAATAATATTTAATTCTCACAATGTCCTACATTAATTAGCCTCCAATTATTCTACATAGCAGTGTTTCTAAGAATGGCAAACTTCTCACTGAGCAAAGATATCTCTCCATTGGTCAGTTCATTAGCAATAAAATCTTGATCACCTGGATCCTATTTCTTTCTGTCTCAAAGAGTATATAGCACTGCAACACAAGAAATTCTATTGTATAATTAAAATAAATAGAACAGTGACTTTTATTAAGAAATCTTAGAGGTGGATTGAAAACTATTTAAAAAAATAATATTAGACACAAGAAAAAAATTGTCTTTTTCTTATGTTTTTAATCCATCTAAATTTTCAGCTGTCATGTTCATAGAAGAAACTCTAATATCCCGTCAGAGCAGGTGAGTGGGTGAAAATTTGGCTTGCTTTAGCTTATATGGTCAGACATGGCAACAATATTCTGATTTCACAGTAAGTCACTAGAAGACACTCATATTCCCATGAGTCATTGCATGGGTGGATGACAGACCTTTAAAATTGAAAAGGAGCCATAAGCCAAAGTCTCTAAGAGTTGTGCTAGTTCCATTGGGTAGCTCTGTCATTTTGTGTTCAATTAGAAAACAGATCTGGCTCCCCTAGAGGATGAGAAGTGTAGGGCTTTGTGAGTTCTTAAGTTTTCTTAAATAAGTCCAGGTGTAAATTCATTGGTCTGTGATTACAATGTTATGGTAAACTCTTAGATCAGCTTTTCTTTATGAGCATGGGTAGTACATTTAGTATCATACATGAGTTTCTGAAAGTTTTTCAAACTTCAGATAGCCTGTACTAGACAAGGTTTAAAGTCTTTGGGATAACCTGTGTTTGTCTTCATATTTACAGGATCATGGCACCATTTAGAGATTTCACTTCTAACAAGTCAGGAGAAAAAGTGTTTCTTTACTTGCTGAAATGTGGGTCATAAATTGAATCAGATTATCACTGGTGCTAAAAAAAATCCATCGTGTCAATCATTAATGGATTAGCTGAACACTTTAGTAAGGTACAGAGACATATTATAAGTGAACTCTTTTGGGGCCTGCAGCAAGAAATCTTTAAAGTCCTGCTTCTGAAGAATCACCCTGAAGTCCTTCTACAGAAGGAAATTATGCCAAAGCATAGGAGAATATGTTGCAAAAAACAAGGGACAATTATGACTTCTTAGAGATGCAAGGCAGAAGGGAAGCTATTAAGGACTCAAGGTAAAGGTAGTATATTTTAATGGAGAGACACCAAACAAAAACTTTTAGCCAAACAGATCTGACATGAACAAAGCAAACAAGTTTATTAAAGCTTGAGAATATTTGCAAAATAGTATAAAAAGAGCAAAAAAAAAAAATAAAAAAAGAAAGGAGAGATGACAGGTTGAAAGAGCCTCTGGAGCAAAGATGAAAACAGCATTTTTGGACCAATATGAGATTATTCATACAAACGTTTGGGGAAAACCATAATGGGCCATAGAAGAGTGTTTTGCACAATATAAAGAAACTCAACTGGAAAGACTTTCTTTGGGAGACTTCTGTATTCCATAGGTTTCTCCTGAGGATCAGCATTGAGAGACCAGAGGTGGCTTGGTGACTTTTTCAAAGGATGGGGGAGTTGTTTGCTGTGACTATGTTTGTGAGACCTCCTTTTGTTGCTTAAGGGTATTTGATGCAAGAAGAAAAAAAGTCCAAATGTGAGATATATATGTAAGATGTCAGTGATTTTGTATGTGTTGCTTTTCCAGTGGTATATGAAATGTGTTTGCAAATCATGAGCATGCTGCTTTGAGAGTTTGCTTCCATTTAGCCTATCTTGCTTTATATGGGAAGTTTTTAGGAAATCTTGCTTTATATGGGAAGTTTGAATTTGGAAAGTTGTTTGAAGAACTGAAGAGGACACCTTAGGACCATTTCATTTGGATGTCTATTTTGAGTATAAATCATAATTGCTGTATCATTGTTCTGTGTAGCTCTATGTTTACTGGTATGTCACAACTTTGGCTGACACAGACAACTTGTCAGCTTTTTAACATTATACATAAATTATGTGTTGAGATATTAATCTGTTTCCCTGAGAGAAAGTCATTGCTCAGGAAATACACATTGCTTGTGAAACTAAGGAATATTGTCCTTAGAGCAGCTTCATATCTGTACTGGAGACTTAGATAAATGAACCATGGTTAGATTACAGTTGGCTTTTGAGTGTGTTTGCGATAATTGCTGGTTTTGTGGCAGGGCCTAAATGGTTTATGTATTTTGAGATTTTGGTTCTTTCTTGATTGAAGAGTCCATGAAACAGGTGTTGCAAAAGTATGCACATCTAAAGCAATAGCTTGACTGAGAGATGATAGCTACTGATTTTGTGGAGGGAATGAACCAAGTTTTCAGACCTTCATTATCTAGACTATGTGTCTTAGCTGTACTCAGCCAATCAAACTTCCTAACTTGAAAATCACTGATGGTCTTCAATGATTAAGGTATATACTCCTTATCATATACTCCTTAATTCCTCACAAAAGGAATTCCAGGCATTATATTCATGTAGATGAGGTTAAGCATATGTGTCTGTTGAGCTATATTGAAAGGAAACCTGAAACTCAGTTTGTTGTTGAAGTTTAATATTTTTTAGATAAATAAACACTATGCAGGTTTTTCTGCTGATGCAAACTAAAGCAGAAATGCTACAGGAAAATAATCATGAAAGGAAAAAAAATGGATGCATAACAATTTAACTGTAATCGAATTTAACTTAGACAGCAAATGTAAACCATCAGTGAAATTACTTTTGGCGCATGAACATTTATCTATGTCTGCAAGGTCTTAACAGAATAACAGCCTTTTGCAGTTATTTTTTTACAAACTGGTACATTAGTGATACAACATAGCCTTCCAGAATGTCAAGGCAGTGCATTATAATTTTTTTCCAGCTTCATTTTGAAGCCTGAATAGTAGAAGTGTGACTCATTGGTTTAATAAGCAAAAGATGGTTAATGCAATATTTGTCATATCACTGTCTTACATATTTCTCACTGTAGAAACTAGAGTGCTTTAACTTCTCTAGACCTGTGAGCCATGTCAACTTAAGATATAGGTTAGATTGTTTTTAGTATTGAGTGTTTCTGTTCTAATTATCTGCTCACACTGCTGCTTCCTGGAAGGTCTGCATGCAGGTATTAGAGTTCACTTTTACATTTCAGTTTTCCTGGATATAACGATTCTGTATCACCTCCACTACTATTCTCTTTGAAAGTCTGGATTCTTGGGGAATACTGGCATTTTGCAGCCCCTTCTTTGTTAAATGGCTTTCTACTTTATGATTTCAAGATGTTAAATAATTTTGACATCGGTCAATATGTTTTCAGTATTTAAATCCTGTCTAATGCATTACACAAAAAATCCTGTCTTTCAGTTCCAAGCAGACTGTCGTTGTGAAAATAAACTTTCCTTTCCATTGAATATGTTTCATATTTGGATTACTATCCCACCTGAACTAAATGATTCTGCTTATTTCTGAAATCTATTTGTGGTTGCATGCCAGGAAGAGCAATCTAGTCCTAATTTCCAATTAAAGAAAATTAGAAATTAGCTCCTGGCACTCATTCTATACATACAGACATGCTGGCCAATATTCTGTAGATTCGAAACAACAAATAAAATATATATAATGGTGTTGTCTGCATAATGACTGGAAGAGTTTAAAGTATTATTCATATATTGTTGAAAAACTTAATGGAAATAAAGAATGGTCTAATATTGGACCACTGAACCTGGACAAGTGTTATTAGATTATGAATCTGACACTAAAATATTAGACTAGAATACAAACTACTTATCTGTTTTCTTTACAATGACTGAAGGGAGCAGCAATATTTGCTGATTTTCAAGCAAGTGTGAGATCAAATGTACTACTTGAGGGAAGCACAGATCTGGTATATGTTATTCATTACAATAAATGTGCTGAGAAATGTATTGACATATGATCAGCACTTAAAGGCCAATTTTCAAATTTGTTCTCTGCCCAGAAGCTCCCACTGTGACACTTCTGGTCAGGTTAATTCTACAGTTCTAAACTTAAGCTTGGTTAGCCTTTTAGTTTTTAATGAGAGGTGAGCATCTGAAAATCTGAATCGCAAATGAAGAAATACATATATGGAGATCCTTCTGCTCTTGGAATCTGGGTGTAACTCCAAAATCATAAAATCACTGAACTGAGTAATCTCTGGCTCGAGAACATGCACTTTTAATTTCTAGTGGGGTTGACATTATTCTGAAACACATGACAATACGTACTTGTTTAAAAAGAAAAAAATAAAGCCAGAAAAAAGGGTCAGTACACTCATCTGTTGGAAAGGTTAATAGAGTAATGTGGTTTCCAGAGAAGAAAGTGTCCAAGAGCAATTTTGGTGTTTTGTTGGAAAAAGGCTTTTTGGTTTTACAGCATGGGTTCAGCAAGACAACTGCATTTCACGGAAACACGTAGGACAGTAGATGTATGATTATGAAAAACATACTCTACTCCTGCTCTTGTGATTATTTCTTCTATTGTGTTTCATTAATTATATACAGTTCTCATGCAAAGCCAGTGACAAGTAGCCACTTGTTTTTCTTAAGTAATGCTTAATTCATAATGATGCAGAGAACAAGCTATAGGAACTGGATAAATTTTAATGACATCACAAATTGAGTTGACCTTGTACCACCAAACATATGGTATCCTGATCTAAGAAACAATGCAGAGCATTTCCAGCCACAGACACCATCCCAAACATCTGGTTGGAAGAGAGGTCTTCATTCTAATATTCTGCATAGACTAAAATTACAGGAGCGAAGGAAATAACTTTTACAGAAAGTACCTCAATGAAATGTGGTTGGAATGACAAAGTTTCTCAGTGCTATTTTGAGGTCTTAGATTTTCTGTTTTATGGTATGAGTAATTATAGGTTTGGCTACAAATTTACATTTGCTTAATGCTATCATAACATGTAACTCATTAACCTTTAGGGGAAATCTCTATAGCTGCTCTCAGTTAAATTAACATTCAACTTAACAACATTAATTGGAGTTCTGGTCTTGTTGCTCCCTTTTCAAAGTTTACTACATACAGTCATAGTACTGCAGCTGCAGTTGCATGGTTCTTAAAAAACTTAATTGGTAATTATATGTTTGTTGGATTGTGGGGGCTCACCATGACACCTGGAAATGTTACCTGTATGATTTAAAGGAAGGATAAAGCTTCTTATCCCACTTCTTATTCTGGGTAGCTAGCATGGCTGCATCATGTGAGAATCCTTTTTTTGCAAATAATTGGTTTTTGATAAGGCTGCTTTCCAAAGTTGAAAGGAAGTATTTATACACATGAGAAAAGCAAATTTTTGTCATTAATCATTAATTACTAACTGTTTTAAAATCACAATTTTTGAACTTTATTTATGGAGGGTTTTTTTGCTGCCCAGTCTCTTTTGACAGATTAAAATTTATACTCTTTAGCTGAAATTCCCTATCCAGAACCATGCCAAAATTCTACTGATATCATACAAATATCTATTTAGTTGACTTGCAAAAGTGCCTGCAGTGCTCAATAATTCTTCTATTGTAGATAAATCTTCACCATTTTAGAGCAACATAAAACACTTCCCAGCATTTTTATTTTATTTTTTTTAACATGGGCAAGAATATGAGCTTGCTGCCTCCGCAATCAAAAGCCTCTCAGGCTGGGAATATCTACCACTACAAGCAACTTTGTTGGTAGAAACAGAGAAGACCCCTTTGTGAAGCAACGAGTCATGGTCCAAGAAACACCACATTCTAGTCCTCAAACTGAATCTATTAAAGAGAAATTTGAAAAAGACGCTTTCATATCATAGGGGAACAAGTGGAAAGGCAATTCTTGATTTACACCTTTTTTCCACTTTTATGTAAACTTCCATGTGTAAATGATTTGACTTTTGTCAGGAGGAAAAGAAAGGTTCTCTTAAACTGAAACAACTTTTGTCTATAAATCAAACACGTAAACATTTCTTTCTAATAAGTTTTTCAACTTGGCCATCAAAGAAAAAGCTCCAGCCTAAGTACATACCTCAGCTAAAGATATATTTCAGTTTTAAATTATTATATTTTTGGCTATTTCCCAGAGAAGTAGCCAAACTTACCTAATTTTCAAATGTAAGTGTATTTCGGAGCCTTTTCATTTTATTGTTTGCTAGTATGAAACCAAGTTATGTAAAACATACAGATTACTTCAGTGTACTCTTGACTGTAATATATGAGAAGCCTTTCTAAATAGACTAAAGTTAATCAGAAGTGTGTCATCAATTTACTCCTCTATCTATTACTCTAAGCGTTTCTAGAGCAGGGAATGTGATTTCTCATAGACACCGGAGACTACTGCTTAATTATTCATCCTGAAATTTAATTTCAAAGCTTGTAATCATTTAACTGTTTAAAATGGAATTTGTCACTGAAACAAGCCAAGAGGAGTTAAAGCATTATTTAACACTCACTTGATAACTGGTTCATTTTGCACACAGTCTGTGCAGGCTCCTGGAATATGTCATCTATGATATTGATTATTTTGGTTCTGCTGGAGTAGCTAAGTCTCTATTTATGAATGGAAATGTTTTTTCCTGAGCCGCACTGTCTCTATTTTGACTACTTTATTATTTTATATATCATAGTGTCTCCTGTAAGTGAGAAGATAGAACTTTCTTCTCTGCCACTAGCTCCAGTCTGCCAGGATAGCTTTGCAATACCCTTGGTCTTGCTAAAACAAAACAAGCCCGGACTTGGGAGCCACTCAGGCAAGCAAGGTGTGTTGCCAGGCCCATTTGCGCGCTATTTAAAACCAGCTCCAGGGATCGAGGTAAACTGGAGTGGGCAAATAGGGGTGTGGCACACCAGTTTGCAGGGCAGTTCATGAAGGCAGGATAAGCAGGAGAGGCACAGCCACCCTCCTGGCTCTTGCTGGTGGGTTGTGTGGTAGGTATTTGTGGAACTGTTTTGTTTTCTTTTTTTTTTTCTTTTTGGCTCGACTAAATCCAGCAATGGTCTACAAATGATTGAAAGGCATTTGTGCTGGTGCCATCGTGGGTGTGTCAAACCAGACAGAACCCCTGAGGATGGATGCAGCTGTTCAGGCTGCAGGCAGTGTAAGAATCTGGCTTTAGTACCAGGTGACTGTGCAAATGGCACCTGTGTATGGTGCAGTCAGGTGAATGATTTACTCTTTTTAGTGGCAGAGCTTAAGGACGAAGTAGAAAGACTAAGGAGTATTAAGGAGAGTGAAGGGAAAGAATGAGAGGGAAAGGGAATTGTGATGTTTCAACCCTGAAAGAAGCCCAACAGGATTCAGAGAAACCCTACTCCTCTTGCCATCAAGCAGATAGAACAGACCAAGTAGATGGGGGGGAATGGAAATGGGTCCCTGAGCAGAGAGGTAAAAGAACTCCCTCTCAACTCCCATTGCCTCCCCAGGTGCCTTTAAAAGGTAGATGTGAGGCCCTGGACCTAGGGAATCAGGTGTGACACTCAAGAAAAAGATCACTATCTCAGCTATTAAGAAAAAAGGAGAGTAGTGGTAGTAGATGACTCCCTTCCGAGGGGAACTGAGGGCCCAGTATGCTGACCAGACCCATCCCACAGGGAAGTATGTTGCCTTCCTGGGACCAAGATGAGGGATATCACCAGGAGACTCCCTGAGCTAATTTGACCCTCTGATTATTACTTGCTGCTGATAGTCCAGGTCAGCAGTGATAAGATTGGTAAAAGACATACCAAGGCAATTAAAAAGGATTTCAAGGCTCTGGATTGATTGATTGGTGGGACAGGTGCACAGGTGGTGTTTGCCTCAGTTCCTGTAATAGCATGGATAAATGAGGAAAGGAGCAGGAAGACCCATTTTATCTACAAGAGGTTTAAGGATGATGCCTCTAGTGGAATTTTGGGCTTTTGGATCATGGGGAAATTTTTATGGTACCAGACCTGCTGGAATCAGATGGACTTGGTCTATCTAGAAATGGCAAAATAGTTCTAGCCTATTAGTTGGCAGGGCTGACTAAGAGTGCTTTAAACTAGGTTTGAAGAGGGAGGAGATGAAACCAGGCTCTCCAGAGCTGAGCGTAAGGATGGTAAGCCAGGGTTAGGAGTGAAGTCAACAGCCCAGCTGAAGTGCATGTACACTAATGCATGCAGTATGGGTAAGAAACAGGAGGAGCTGGAAGTCATCATGCAGCAGGAAGGCTATGATGTAGTCACCACCATGGAAACATGGCAGGATGATTCAGACGATTGGAGTGCTGCCATGGATGGCTACATGCTTTTCAGAAGAGATAGGAGAGGTAGGAAAGGTGGAGGTGTGGCTCTGGGTTAGACAGTCTCTTGAATATTAAACTTGAGGTCAGTGACAAAATGGTTCAGTGCCTACAGGTCAGAATCAGGGAAGGCCAACATAGGTGTCGTACGTGGAACTTTAGTCCTTCAGAAGGCACTGACACAGTGGGAAGTACCCCAGGCTGGAGCTTTCCACACAAGCCCAGTCTGTGAGCAACCAAGGAAGCTGAATTGCCTTGGACCCATGTGCATGGCATTGGGCACCCTCAGGTATCCTACCCATCTCTGTAGCTCCCCAGCAAGTGCTTGTGAGGCACTCATTTCCCCACATGCCTGTCATATTCACGTGTCTTCGTAGTGCTGCAAGCACCTCAAAGCTCTGGCACTAGAGATTCCTTCTTGTACAGAGTTGTGAGAGATAAATCTGGGAACTTGGGAGCTTCCCAAAAGACGTTAATCAAAGACATGAATTGTATATTCTTCCTCTGGCTTTGCTTCATTGTCCTTCTTTGAGACTTAGACATACATTGGAAAAAATGTAATGAATACTCACCAGTTATTTACAGACCCTTTGTCAGAGCATCTCAGAGTTTTCCAGGATGCTGGAGCAGCACAACATCACTGCAGCCTCTGTATTCACCATATTCAAGCCAACTTCACAAATTAAAGCTAACCCAAACTTATCTGAGATTTTGTTCAAAATTATCACTGTAGAAAGTGGGAAATATACAATAAACTACAAAGCATCCTCATTAAAGAAGTCTCTATGAAGCTCTCCTTTAAAATTTCAAGAAATTTATAGATAACTTTTGAATAATCACATTTCTCTTCAATCAAAGGTGCTCTTAAACAAGAGGATATTAATTTACATTTAAGATTTAGATCTTAACTCCTCCTTTTATAATTCTTACCAGATTTAAATTTCCCCTCAATTGAATGTTATAATTCAGTTACAACTGAGTACAAAAACAAGTCTTGTTGGGCCAGTTTAATCTAGAAAAGAAGAGACTCAGAGGGGATCTCATCAGTACATATAAAAATCTCAAAGGTAGGTGTCAAGAAGATGGTGCCAGTTTATTTTCAGTGGTGCCCAGCAACAGGATGATGAGCAATTGCCATAAACTGAAACACAAGAAGTTTCACCTCAACATGAGGAAGAACTTCTTCTCATTAAGGGTGGTGGAGCACTGAAACAGGCTGCACAGGGAGGTTGTGGAGTCTCCCTCTCTGGAGACATACCTGGACGTGTTCCTGCCTAATGTGCTCTAGATGACCGCCTCTTGGCAGTGGCTTTGGACTGGATTCATCTCCAGACGCCCCTTCCAACCCTGTGATTCTGTAATATGTTAAGAACTAACCTGTAATGTGTGAAAATATTTAATCATGAGATAAAGAGCCCCTTACATTGTGGTTGTATTGTTTTGTTTTGGGTTTTTTTGTGTTTTGTATGGTTTGTTGTTTTTTTGGGGGGAGGGGTTGTTTGTTTGTTTTGTTACTGTTTTTTTTTCCTAATTTCTTCATCTTCTTTTTCTAAATAAAAATTGGAGCAGGATATCTTAAATATTTATAGGATATCCCCCATATCTCTAAATCAGAGTGTTAAAAGTACTCATTAATGCAGGTATTATGACAAAGTAATTGAACTCTTCGATTTTTTTTAAAATAATTAGAAGACCAGAACTTGAATTCAGTATGTTCACTGTGCAATATTTCCACACTGACTGTGGAAAGTAAAAAAAAAAAAAAAAAAAAAATTAAGGAAAAGGGAAAAATAAACCTTTAAAGGCCA
>VYZS01060926.1:14243-27175 GCA_013400695.1 Neodrepanis coruscans
TTGAGGAAAAGTGAAATATGAAACCTTAGAGGCCAATTTCTGTACATCTGTTTTGTGAAAGGAGGGATAACCCTATCAATTTAAATAAACAAATCAATGGAGAACAAGTTTGCTGAAGTAATCACATCCTGTAACATATATACTGCTTTCAGTTTTAGGAGAAATAAACATTAAGCCATTTTGCTTTAACACAAATATTTAAGAAAAAACAAAATGCGACTTAAACTACTTACTATTTTTGTTTATCTCATGTTAGTGGTTGATATTTACTACTTTATGCTGCAGTTTCTTTAATAAACCGTTAGGTTTAACAGGAAGCTCATCGGGAATAAATACCAAGAAGAGAAAAACAACACTATATTATTACTTGTCCAATTGATTTGCAAACAGTGTCCTGTATCTTCTCTTGCTATTCTTATACACTGTGTCATGAGTATTTGGTATTTCCACTGTCAATGTAAAGTTCACTGAGTCATAGATCAATTAGACCAAATGGATTCCTGTTGGGAGAAAACAGTGCATCCCAATTTAGAAGTTTGTTTGAGAGAATTTGAGATAACTTATCTTTTATTTTGAAATACAATGATTAATAGACAAAGCAAAATAAAGTTACGCTATGAAATTCTGACTGTTTTTTGGTTCAGGAGATTTATTCAATTGCATTTATGCAATTACTATCTTCTGATCACACACACAGATACACATACCCTTAGAGAATTATTCTATTTCATTCCGTTGCAATTTATATCACATAGGTAAATTCAATTATTTTTAGATAAATAATAGGTGTGTAGTTCTTGCTGAAGACAGAAGTTCCTATATGGTTTTAGAAACAGTTTACTTTTATATTTTTTGCAGTATCTATAATAGCTGAAGGAATGTCAGGTTTAGATACAAAATAACACACAAATCAGAAGTTTTTGCACTGTTTTGAGAGCAGTCTGCTTTTATATTTTTGGTGGTATCTATAATGCTAGAATCATAGAATGGCTTTGGTTGGAAGCAACCTTAAAGATTATTTACTTTCAACTGCCCTGCTATGGGCAGAGATGTTACTCACCAGATCAGGTTGCTCAAAATCCCATCCAACCTGACCTTGAACAATTCCAGGAGGGAGCATCCACAACTTCTCTGGACAGCCTGTTTAAGTCCCTCATCACCCTCACAGTAAAGAATTTCTTCCTAATATCTAATTTAAATGTACTTTGAAGTCATCCACCCTTTTCCTGTCACTATATGCCCCTGTAAATAGTCTCTCTCCATCTTCCTTGTAGGTTTCCCTCAGATACTGGAAGGCTGAAATTAGTCCACCCGGAAGCCTTCTCTTTTCCAGGCTGAAAAATCCCAATTCTCTCAGCCTTTCCTCATAACAGAGGTGCTCCATCCCTTTAATCAACTTGGTGACCCTGCTTTGGTCTTCATCCAACAGCTCCTTTGCTTGAGACCCCATAGCTGGATGCAGTGTGCAGTGCTTCAGGTGGGAGAGCTGGGTAGAAGAGCAGAATCCCCTTCCTCCACCTGCTGGTCATGCTGCTTTTGATGCAGTCCAGGACATGTTTGGCTTTCT
Organism: Neodrepanis coruscans; assembly: GCA_013400695.1. Classification (NCBI taxonomy): domain Eukaryota; kingdom Metazoa; phylum Chordata; class Aves; order Passeriformes; family Philepittidae; genus Neodrepanis; species Neodrepanis coruscans. The sequence continues at coordinate 15,811 of VYZS01060926.1, forward strand.
GGGCTGCAAGTGTCTATTGCCGGGTAATGTCCAGCCTCTCATCCCCCAGCAACCACAAACCCTAAATCGAGAGGTATACTCTCGATCAGTTCATCCGCAGCCTTTACTGATACCAGGAGTTGCTCTGACCCATGTGCAGCACCTTGTGCTTGTCTTTGATGAATCTCAGGAGTTTCCCATGATCTCACTTCTTGAGCTTGTCCAGATCCCTTCTGGATGGCTTCCTGATCTTCGGGTGTGTCAACCACACCACTCAGCTTGGTGCCATCTGCAAATTTGCTGAGGGTGCGCTCATTCTCTTCAGTTATATCATTAATGAAGATATTAAATATCACTGGTCCAAATACAGTCCCCTGAGGGACACCATTTGTTACTGATGTCCATTGGGACTCTGAGTCTTTGACCACTACCCACTGGATGTGACTGTCCAAATAATTCCTTATCTACCTAAGAATACACCCATCAAATCCCTTTGCCTCCAATTTAGAGAGCAGAGTGTTCTGGGTAACTGTGTCAAATGCTTTACAGAAGTCCAAATAAATGACATTTGTAAACTTTCCCTTGTCCACTGATGGAGTCACTCCATCATAGGTCACTATGTTGGTCAGGCAGGACTTGCCCTTGGTGAAGCCTTGCTGGCTATCCTGAACTCAGTTCTCCATGTGCCTTAGTATAACCTCTAGGATGATCTGTTCCATGACCTTGCCAGGCACAGAGATCAGTAGTTCTCAGTGTCTTTCTTTCTACCCTTTTTATAATGGGTGCAATGTTTCCTTTTTTCCAATCACCTGTGATAATTGGTCATTAAGATTTTACAAAGTTTTCACCTAAACAACAGGAACAGTTCCCCAGGTGTGGATATCATGCTAGGAGCATGAAACTAAATGAATACACTGTCATATCAGCTTTTAAACAGCTCTGGTTTGCAGTAAATCGGTTTCTTAGGATATTATGCACAGGCCCATTAAATATTTTGTTAAATTATCTATTTGTTAGACAGCAAAGGATTAGTATTGAAGAAAGTAAAACACAGTGTAAAAATCCCACATTCACTTAATCTTATAAACACCATTAATTCAACAGTGATATTTATCTTTTATAATATAGGAATGAAGGAATAAAAAAATCAGCATATTTATTAAAGTGTATATAAATACTGCACTTATGGACATATTCATATGTATACAGTTAGCTTGTGAAACTCACTGCCACAGAACAAAGGAAAAATACTTTCTTAAAATTTTTAAATCAATGTCTTAAATAAATAATTGTAAGATATCAGTTCTCAGTTGCATGCAGATATCACAGTGAATGTAATCTTATATCCACTCTCCAAACTCACCTATACAGGGAATATTCTTAAACTTATGAAAAAATTACTTTTTTAGCACAAGATATTTCTCCCTGCACAAAACATTCTAGAGGTTTATCTTTGATATAGCGGACAATGACTGCTGTCAAATTAAATAAATGTTTAGATCATTTGGTATGATAAATTCTGCCAAAATATCCATCAGAATAGTTATACTTCTTCATTTGATGCTTTATATTAAAAATAATGAGTAAATTAGATAGATAAATATAAAGTTTTAAATTATGCAGCCTATTATACAAACCATATAGATTGAAGTACACACAGCAATCTAAGCAGGTGTTGTCTATACAACTATTTGAGCACAGGCACACTAGAGCTGGAATTTGGTTAGTGTTATACTACTGGGGCACAAATCTGTGCTCAGACTCAAAAGCCTGGAGAAGCCCCCATTGCCTGAGCCTGACCTCAGATGCTTTTTACGCTATGTGAGAGTATCATGCAACTAACTTCAGGGAAATAAGGAAGCCAGGAGATTCTCAGAAAACATAGTAACCTGTATGGCAAGAAAAGGCTGCTGCAACAGAAATGTAGTGTCCTGGTTTTGGACAATATTAGATTTTATCAATGGACAAGAGACGGATAAGGAAGGCAGCAATTTATTAAAGGGTACATATATGGGGGAATAAATGGGGGTAATTGCCCAATTATGACCAGCCTGGATTCCCTCTGACAGACACACACACGCACACACACACGCACACACCCCCCACACTGTAACCTCAGAAGGGCTGGGGAAAGAGAATATATGTTACACTCTACCCTGAACANAAATGTAGGCATAGGAGAAAGAGTTATTTTTTCCTTTGTCTTCCCCTGTGGTTTTAAGCCAAACCATTACATGTAGCAATCCCGACATACAGTGTATGCACAGACCATACTGATCAATGAAGAGCCCATGGGAGCACCCATGAAGAATGCACAGAAATAAACAGAATCAGTGCAACCTGTAAGTGACTTTAGTAAAATCTTCATGACAGTAAATGCCAGTAGTAAATAAATTCTAGAGAAATTATATAGAATGAATGTTTGTAAGAGAATAAAATAATAAAAATATTAACTTTTAATTTATGTTTATCACCTTTTATCTGTAAATTCCACTACAGAATATTTGCATGCTGTATGTTATGTTTTCTTTGATGGTTTGGGTTGGAAGGGACATTTAAAGGTCATTTAATCCAAGCTCCCTGCATTAAGAAGGGACATCTTCAGGTTGCTCATAGCCCCAACCCACCTGACCTGGAATGTTTCCAGTGTTGGAGCACTTCTCTGAGCAGCCTGTACCAGTGCTTTACCACCCTCACTGTAAAGAAAAGAACCTTCTTCCTTGTAGCTAAGTTAAATCAACCCTTTTTCAGTTTAAACCCACTACCCCTTGTCCTGTTGCAATGGGCCCTACTAAGAAGTCTGTCCCCATCTCTCTTAGGTTTACTTTAAGTACTGGCCACAATAAGGTCCCTCCAGAGCCTTTCCTTCTCCAAACAGAACAATTCCAGTTCTCTCAGCCTTTCCTCACAGGTGAGGTATTCCAGCCCTCTGATAATCTTCATGGCCCTCCCCTGGACCCATTCAAACAGATCTGTGTCTGTCCTGTGTTGGAGGCCCCAGACTTTGTTGCAGTACTCCAGGTGGGATCTCATGAGAGCAGAGCAGAAGGCCAGAATCCCCTCCCTTGACCTGCTGCCCTCACTGCTCTTGATGCAGCCCAGATGTTTGGCTTTCTGGGATGCAAGCACACATTGTTAGGTCATGTCTGACCTCATCCACCATCATCCCCAAGTCCTCCTCAGCTCTGCTCTTAACCTGTCATCAGTCTGTAAAAATACAGGGCGTTGCTCCAACCCAGGTGCAGCACCTTGTGCTTGGCTTTGTTGGAAGTTCCCATAGGCCCACTTGTTGAGCTTGTCTAAGTCCCTCTGGATGGCATTCCCACCTTCAGGCACATTCCTCTGCCAGGCAGTTTCAGTTGATGCTTTAACTTATTGTCTTCAATGTGTTTCCATCTCTCACTAACTTCAGAGGACATTCCCAGAAAGTCAGAACACAGTAAATCACACTGTATCAATCCCAGTTCTAGCTATTACTAGACATGTGTCACGTATTAGCACGCATTAACCAGTTTTGGTTTTTGTTTTTTTTTTTTCTGTTGGCAGAATAAATTCTAGGAAAAGAGAATTGAAGATAAAAAAGAATGATTTTTTTTTTCTGAATTGTACTTCTCTTTGAATTAAGTCACTTCTAAAAGTCCGTCAGGTACTGCAAGACTTCAGACTTTCATTCTCTATAATGCTGTGGGGTATTTCTGCCCATGCAACTACAGCTGCTGAATTGGAGATGGCTGCATCTCCCACCACGCAATTTTTTTGTCTGCAGAAAAATTCGACCCACTTGATAGTTCGATTAAATCTTCAGATCTGAAGCGCTGAATCTTTAAGATTCAGATTTCATTCAGTAAAGATTTATTTTCTAATACTTCTTGTGAAGAGCTGAAGATTTCAAGCTGAATTGCAGGAAACTGAGGCAACACTTCCTTCCTGAGCATGGAAGAAAAGAAAATCAATTTGCACATTTATTCTTTCTTTCAGAAATGGACAGTCCTGCTGCTAAAGACAGTGATGGTTGCTAGAAGCAATTCTGATACTTTCACCAAGGGAGCTTTTTTCCAAGTACAGTTTACAGTATGACCTATAAAACATTGCTTGGTATTGGAAAGGATGGCAAGGACATATATTTTTCTGGGATACTTACAGCATAATCTATGCTAAACTTGCTGCTTCCCATTTGCTTTCATGTTTATAACCAAATCTGAAGTATTTTCGTTACTTCCAGTAGTTTAGTTTTTAATATAATTAGATGTAGTTGTTAAGTTGTTTGATATTATATAATGCAGCAGTTTTTCTTTAAGCAATGTCTTTATGCAGGCAAAATAAATTCAGATTTTATCCAAACAAGTGGAATTTCTGCAAGACAATCCAAGTTATACTCAAATCAGAGATATGCTAGAGGCAAATTAATACTGTCCCTCATTAAAGTCTTTTTTCTGGATTTGAATGCTTGGCATAAGCATTACTTGTAATGTAAAGTACATATCCTGAGGTGTTAGATACATATATCTGGATTGTCTCCATATGAATTAGAGTCCACATAGTTGAATAAGAATTCTCCTGATACATCTTTTCCTACTCAATGATCTGAAGAATTCTGTTTGCCATTTTGGACAGCGTTGTTATGATGGCATGAAAAAATAATGGCACAAGAAGAGCTCAATAGTAACATTGTAAAAAGGAGTAATATTCCTAAAAACGAAACATATAGCGCAATGCATTTGTCAGTGTACTCTTAGTACTGCTCATAATTTAGCTGAATCAACTTCAGCATTTTTTATTCAAAGAAATTGTTCAAGTGCTCTAAGAGTGAATGTCTGAATTAAACAATTCTGGTTTTAAGTTCCGTTTTTAAGGTTTGCTGGATGAGAATCTTTCTGTCAGATAGCCTCTATAGAAACATCTGAAGAAGAAAGTGGAAGGGCCTCTCAGACTTCAGCTTGCTGATTCCAAGATAAGACATAACTCTTTTAAAGTTCTTTTGCTGTTGATACCATGTTCAGCTCTGCCTTCAGCCTTTTTGTGCAATGGTTTTATTGTTGTGCTGCTAGTGGCCAACTGCAGCCAGAAATTTTATTGAGCATTGATTTTTATTGCTTGGAGATCATTGTGGCTGGTATCCTTATGATTCTTGTGATTAGTACTCTCCTTCAGATGTTCGTTGGAAGGTGGATTTCATAAGCTCTGACAAAGCTGTTTGAACCATCCACTTCAGCTATTTCATGCCTAATTGCATGAGTGGTTTTATGTTTTGTTAGAGTGCTTTATTCTAAGATTATTTTAATTTCAAGGCAGCAATAGTTACAAATAGATTTTATATGGTGGTGCTACTAAGTCTTCTGGTACAAGGTTGATTTGTCTAGCTGAACTGTTGATCAAAATAGCTTGTCTTTAAGACTTAGTGATTTAGGGCTTATGAAAGCTGAGTGCTTTTCCTCCCTCAGTAAGACAAGTAAGTCTCTTGTTAGTAAGACAAGAGAAGCAAAGGTTTTATTCTCATTGCTCCTTCAGCAGTCCTCATAACTGGTAGAAAGGATTATTGAGGCTCCCGCTACACTGACTCCTCTGTTCTTACTGAAACATGAAGTGCTAAATAAAGACTATGAAAATAACCTAAGAAAATGAATGTTCTGCAACGAATTTATATCTGTTCTCTTAAGAGTGTCCATTCTCCGACAGCTGGAAGTAATGTAATATAGTAATAGAACATGTATGCAAATTAATTTCCAGCGGTTCCAAAGCAAGGAAGCATCCAGATCAGTGTAATGACAGTAATACTTCACGCTTTTCTTACCATCAGAGTGAAATGTCATAACATAGTGATATGTCACCACGGTAGGAAGTGTTGTTCATATGTTCCTACTGTAAGAATGTTTTTTGCTGTCACTTCCAAGAGTTTCAATATAATCTATATGAAGTCTTATTTTATGATAAAGAGGGACAAACAACTTTTTTTGTAGTTGTTTATACCTAGAGCTATACAAGATATGGAAGAGTATTGGCATGATTTTTTTTTTCTACAACATGAAAGTAAAAAAAAGCCTGTGGATTTCCTTATGAAATATGAAAGAATATAAATTGAATTATTAAAATCAAAATATTTATTTGCTTTAAAATATTCCTTTTTCTATAAGCAGTCGTTCTTTTGAGAGAAAGCAATTTCTGAAAAAGTTACTTTTGATAGTAGCTTTACTTAGGTTTTTGCTAGTAGCTTTAGTTAGTTTTTTACAAGTAGTTTTAGTTGGATCTTTATTTAAAATGCCGGGTTCCTGCAGAAAGAAGTTCTTGCTAGTTGCATTGTGAATGCTGCAGAAGCAGGGTACTTGCCATAGAATTTCATATTTCCTTTGATTTTTTTTTAGCAATATTGAATTTTGACATTACTTTCAGTCCAGTCTTCTGCAGCCACTATAAATAATTCCTTAGCCCTTGAATACATTCTCAATGCTCTGAACCAACATTAGTGTTTTATCTTATTTTTTTTTAATGTTGTGAAAAAGCTTCTACAATAACTTTAATGATTCCATTTTGTAGTTCCCCTCTAGACTTTTACTTCATATAGTTAACTAATTAGGGAATTGAGCGTAGTTAGAAAGCTCAAGCTAAAGAAATAAATGTGCACTGCTATCCTTAAAAATGACATCTTACTGAGGTAGAAAAAGAGACAGAAACTTCTTTTCTACTACCTGAAGACCCACTTCAACACTCCTGATTTTTATTCATTCCTTCTCAGAGTACAACTTCACCTTGAACTCATGAGAATGGAATATGTTTTTGAGCACATCAGTGCTACACCTCAAAGTGTACCTTGTTGTTTGTCTAGTATAGATGTAAAACAAATTTGTGCACCAAAGGAACCTCTGAAGTACACCAAGCAACTAGTACAGACCCACCACATGTAACCTACAGCAGCCATTACCTGGATAAATGGGAAAAGAAAGGTGCCTTCAGGTAGGTATGCATCTCTTTTTCCTGCTTTTCTCCTTACAAGCATGACCTTGACTCACATGCAGCATGTCTCCCTCTAGTGACTTGGATAATTTCACAGATTGCATTTGCCTATGGAAAATTCTGAGTTATCAGCTGACTTAATAAAAGCTTGTGTTTCAGATCAAGAGGCTCCAGTGTTGAAATTTGTAAATAAAATTCTTGGAAGTATTTTTATTCAGGAAATAAGAATTAAGGACTTTGAGGTCTACTGAAGTTGGGAACTGTAGATTTCATGTCTTATCTGCATTTACTATTTCACTTGTGTCTGCCCATGATTTTGGTTCTATGATTTAATAATGCATGCTTTTAAAAAGAGAAAATACCATTGATTTCAAAGCACCTTTGGCTCAGCCCCTATGTGAGAAATATTCTGAAAATGAAAGTGCTATTATCTCAACTGAAATGTGCTACATTTCACAGGCTAATTTGGTACCAGTTCACAGTAGAGAATATGCCTTCAGTTAGATCACATTTCTTGAAAAGTTCTTATTCCTTAAAATTGCATATAAAATGGCACTAAGGTCAAACTACCTGATTTCTAATATTTTACCATCCCTAAGTCTCTTTTCAGATAATAAAACTTTGATTCGATTGTCCTTGTAGAATCACTTTTGAACTGTAAAACTTACCTCCGTTCTCTGATTTCTATCCCCATCTTGGATCAGAAATACTTCCTGCAATAATCCCTGGTTTTTCAGGCACTCAGTTTAGAAGAAAATCTGACTATTTAGGCTCTGCAACAGATACAGAGAAGAAGTAACAGTTCTTCTCCTCACAAAGCTGAGTGGTAAGATTAACTAAGAACCTTTGCTTAAAACAGTGTAGTTACTTAAGGAATATGGTACTGGTCACAAAAGGAGGGGTTTAGAATATTAAATGATTACTTCACGTAGGCCATAATGTAGAGGTTCGTTGTGGTCCTAGGTAGTAGGATCACAAGGAAAGTTTCTTTCTGTTGAATGCCAAAAGACTCCACTGAACTGTGGAAGAAAGTTATCTCTTTTTACTTTTGTGAGATTTTCATAGATGTGGCAAAAAATACCCGTCTATAATAAATGTTCTATGATATTTCTAGGCACAAATATTGAGTACATTTGTGTGAATACCCTCGCACGTATACATATGTTGACTTGCAGGTGGAAGTAATTTACTGCAGCAATCCTTAAAATGAATGCAGTTTAAAAAATATATATAATTTTACATGATTTAAATGCATTTTGAGTAATCAGGATTATTAGTCAATTTCTTATATTTACTCATCTGATATTAGACTGAAAATTTAAATCTCATGAACTAATGGCAGAAAATCGGACATAAAAAATAAAGCCAAAGGAAAAAAATCATTCAATATATCGCCTTTAAACTGTGGACTGCATTATATACAACTATGTTTAAAGGATGCTGCATTTTGCAGTTACATATTAAGAAATGCAGAAATGACAGAAAAATTCCAGATAAAACTAGCTACAGCCCCCTCATTTGTGAATTGTGATATAGGCATGCCCATTACAACAAAAAAACCCCCACAAACAGAATCCAATTTTCCAGGATCTTAATAAAGGAAGTACCAAAACATAATAGTTTTGTCTCCTATAGCTTGTAGAGCACATGAAACACAGACATTGCAGAACAAATAACAAGAAGTCTTATCTTTAGAGACCATGACAATTGACAGGTAAAGTAAAGCTGTGAAGATGAAGATTTACTCAGTTTCAGAGCAGAACCCACACTTCCATCCTTTTATCCTGTGTTTTTTCATCATACCTCAGTGAGTTCTGGAAATGGATAACTAGAGAGTAAGAGATGCTAGCCCTCATCTAGGAATGAAATAATCTCACTTTCCTGGGTAACTCAGTCCCTAAACTGGTAGGTCTTCCTTAGGATGACTTTGATCTTATGAATCCAAACAGCTTGGTGAGATGAGGGGTCCAGATGCTTTTGCTCAAACTGTCCCCAGGTTGGTGACTAGGATGAGCTCCTGCAACCTGCATGCTAAACCTCTCCACTTTGCAGTGTCAACACCCCAGCCTCTCTCATTTCCTATGTAAAGGTTTTCTGGTCTTGAGTGTGTTATACCAAAGGTAGGTGTCAGTGGTTGCTGTTGGATGGATCATCCCCATTCTTCACTACAACTATCCACACTGCTCCATTCATAACAGGATCACTATAAAGTTCTAGGTGAGAAATGTGCGTGAGAGAAATGCTGAAAAGTTTTAGAACCCAAGAAAGTAAGGCAGTGATTGCTGACAGCCTACCTTATTCTGCAACCGAGATAGACATTGTCCTGGATTCTAATATAAAGTGTTAAAGATACTGCAAATACATTAAATGGAAATCCTTCTTAATTTCTGTTCATATGAATATATTTTACTTTAACATTCTATCTTTTCTCATTACTACATATGAATATATATGCTTTCATATATGCATAGTGGAGTTGGAGTGGGAAGTGTCGTTTGTATGTATCTGTGTTGTAAGTTTTCAGATAAAAAAAAGCCAGAGATACAAATATACAAATATACGAAGCATGTAAAATCTCCACATCACCTACATTTCTCTGTTTTTCATTGAAGTGTAGAAGTAAGATCTCCTGAAGTACTCTTGTAGCATACTGGTTCCATTTAAAGGCTTTTACTGAAAGTCAGAATGTTACAGGCTGATGTCTGACTCAGTTGCCAAGCTTCCAGTTACAACAGGAGCAAGAAAGTATTAATTTACTTTTGACACTGTGTAAGTTCCTGGGGATATTTTTAATCTTGTACAAATATCCCACAATAGAAAGTTCCAGCTAACTTTGTTACTAAAGGACAAAGTAATTAAAGAGAAGGTCAATGGGAAAGATCTGCAAATCTTTGATATTAAAATACGTGTCACCATTCCTCTGGATTGCCTTTTCTGTAGTTTAATTATATGAACTAATTTTAAAACTTTATTTCCAAAGAATTGGGCCTATTTTTCTAGAGTAGATGAACATCTTCAGATCATACATCATTTAGATAAAAGAAGATCAGTATGTCCTAGGTTTTTAATTTAAGGAACACAGTTTAAGGAATTGCCTATAACACAGTGCAAATACATACTTTACCCTTATTAAAAAAAAAAGAAGTTCCTTTGCACTTCCAGAGCTTTCAGTTGTCTCTTTCAGAACTACTGTAGTTCCCTGACAGAGACCAGGGAAAGGAAGAGAACAAGTTGGTTTTTACTTACCATTTCACTTTCGTTAGATACAAACCTCATCACTGCCCTGGGCCCATGCCTCAGCTGCTTTCTTTGGTATAGGGGACACAATGAGGACCACAATTCTGATCTGAGTGAAAATGAAAGTGTAAGGACAGTGATTTTTTCAAGCCCAAACAGTACACCTGCAGCAGCTAGAACTAGAGCTCAAAAAACCCCACAGTGTATCCAACTGCACTGTCCTATAAAGTAGAAAAAACCCAATAAAAACAGCTTTATCATTGAATAAGCATTATTGTGCATATTAGTTTGACTTTATTACTTCAAACTTACAGTTTATTGCTAGACTTCCAGGCACCATGCCATGCAGGAAAATGACCGCAAATACCTCAGCTAAAATTGTTAAGATGCCTCTTGGAAAATAGTATTTCCTCCTGGGGTGAGGAAAAAAAAAGGGAATAAAAAGATCCAATTGTTAATAGTATGGGATGTGACTGATATGTGGTGAAGGAATTTTCATATAGATGTGGCTGGTCAAATTGAGTTTGCTCTGTTTTTGACACTTAAGCAACACACATGAATTATGTTATACCTATGAATCTACCTTTTTTTTTTTTTGAGTTCACCATGAGATAGATTTTTCCAAGATCTTATGAATACAATTCTAGTTAAAATTAAGGGATAGTTTCACATACAACTAGTATCCTCTTGAACAGAGGAAAATAAGACTCAAGAATAAGAAAAATGGACACACTGGGAAGTAGGGACATGCTTACATTCCTGAAAGNAGTTCACCATGAGATAGATTTTTCCAAGATCTTATGAATACAATTCTAGTTAAAATTAAGGGATAGTTTCACATACAACTAGTATCCTCTTGAACAGAGGAAAATAAGACTCAAGAATAAGAAAAATGGACACACTGGGAAGTAGGGACATGCTTACATTCCTGAAAGATAAGAGAATCCCTGAAGCTCCTGTTGGTTTTGTGTGAGAAAGGAAGAAAAATCATCTCAGAAATAAAAAAATAAAAAAGTAAATTCCATGTTTTTGACTAAAACACTTGGCAAAGATGAAAACAAATAAAAAATATAGCAGACAAAAATATGAGTGGGGAAAGGAGCCTGACTTCTAGATGCATTTATGAGAAAAAAGTGCTAGATATGTAATATCTTTTATTAACAGTGTGCTGTCTCAGTTTGGGTCTCTGTCATGGTTTTAC
>VYZS01060927.1:0-14431 GCA_013400695.1 Neodrepanis coruscans
TTTTTTTTTTAGTCATAATTCTGAGAGTCATACCCAAACAAAATAGTTATACAAGCATTAAATTATACATTAAAGAAAGCTGATAAAGACAGTGAATTACAGAGCTACCATACAAGATTTCAGATATACAGATAACAGCACTATTAACATTTCTATTAAAGGTGACCTACAAAGAAAGGACAAAAATAATCTGTAATGCTTTTCATTTCTTGTGAGGCAGGAGAAATGGCTCCAGCCCAACTGCCACTTAGTCCCTGTTGTCATCCCTATCTGCTTCCCCTCCCCATCCCCTTCCCTCAAAATTAATGGAGAGCAGAGGGTTGCTTTCTGCTGGGACAGCAAATACCTAGGCTAATGTTCTCTGGTTTACCTGTGAAACTTCTTTGGAGGGCATAAAATGAACGTTTTTCTTGGTGCTTACCTGAAATATTGAGATGGGGAATTTTAGGAGAGAGCTACTTTTTTCTCTCTGCTTGATGGGTACCAGGGGTTTGACACATGAGCAGAGGCAGCAACGGGCAGAGGTGGCTGCAGCAGGTGAGGGGGGATGGCTTTTCATGGGGGGCTTATTCTGCATCTCCCCTCCAGTTGTTCTTCTGGAGTCTCTGAAGTTATTCCTCTGCTTCAGTTCTCTCTGGGGTGTGGGTACCACCTGCCTCATCCCCCCAGCCCCATGCAGGGTTTCATAATATCTTTGGCAATATGAAATATATAATTATAAACATATATAATGAATTATTAAATAAATATTTATATAGGTAAATATAAATATATAGGTACAAATAATAAACATATTAAATAATTTATATGGATGTATATATTTGTATGAATAATATACTTCTTCTCCATAGGTTGATATACTTGTATTTATATAGATAAATACACATTTTTTCATTGTATAAATATATAATTACCTCTGAGACTGCTGCTCCTCCGTCCCTGGTGTCTGGGATTGTTTACCAGGTTATTTGTTGCTGTTAGTTTTCCGAATTTATGTGAAGAAGCCAACAATCCAATTGCCATACACAGGCATACACAGAAACACACAACTCCTGCATAAGCAGCTCCTGCTGATGCCATGCCCTGGGATTGGACACCTGCCCTTTGTAGTGCACACTCATATGTGAGAGGTGTCCATCCTGCTCTGTCCCTGCAAACTGAACACCTCTTCCAGCTTGAGACTGAAATCTTGTTCTGGTGTTTGTTCTGTGGCAGCAACCCATATAACCCCTATAACCCAAGCCTATCCATGGTTAGGGTGGCTTGCAGGAGGATAGTGACTGGATAACTTTGTAGCAGCTTCTCCGTGCATTTGGGTTTGGACTTTAAGTTATTAGTATACAATGGCTCCAGACTTCCAACTGTAGCTTGGTTTTCTATACCACTAATATCTACTCTACCACTTACTAGTGGTAAGCAATGGGTAATCTGGGAGCCAGGTGGTGGCCATGTGGCCCATCCAGCAGCCTGCCTTCAACAATTGTGAGGGGCCCTTTGGAGAAAGACCTTGTGAAGTCTTTTTTCCAATGATTTGTCTTGTAATACTTTCAAAACATGTTCCCCAACAGCAAAACCAGAAAAGGCTGCTGATGTGTGCTGTGGCTGGGTATCCATCTGCTTTGCCAGTACAGATATCTTATCTCAGGACATGATAGTCAATTGAACAATAAAATCCTGGTCCCTACAGAAGGGCGAGGGCGGGATGTAGTATAAAAACTGCTGAATGGTTCTCTTTTCATTTACTGTAGTTTTTGAATTAGACAAAACTCCATTTCATGTGATGTGAAAATAAGAAGTTACCACTACTCCATCAAGAGATGAACAAGAGTGGATTATATTTTCCCATCTGAAATTATACTGCAGCCCAATGACTCATATAAAATGAAATTGAAATAAATAAAGCCTGACAACAACCCACTACATTATGAGTTTACCTGGGTGACATCAGCTAAATCTGTTTTTGTGTGGAGAGGTTTCTTATACATGCCCAGACCTATAAGGCATCTGCAGATGTTACTCTTCTCCAAACTAGTACAAAACACATAAAAATGGTACACAAAAGGAGTCTGAACTGCAACATAGAACTTCTGAAGTGGGAATGGGAAGACAGGGGTGCCAATTCATTAAGTCATTATATATGTCAATGAGAAAGAAATTTTGCTCCCAATAACTTAAAGGGTGACTTGAAAGGCTTTCAGGTTTCACGCCAGAAAGTAGCTCTGTCTTGTGCAGCTGCAGACCCTGGCACCCCTTTAGTCTCCATCCGCCATGCCCTGAGGCACCAGCTGCCCAGGTTCTGGGGGCACTCTGAGAAAGCAGCCATTATCCCTACAGTCTCTCCATCTTCCCCTGCATATTCTGCTTCCAGCTGCTAATGGAGATGGAAGAACAACTCCAAGAGTGGAGCCACCAGTTGTATTTTCCACTGGCTGCTTTGGAGGGTATGTTTTTTTATCCCCTCTCTCTCCTCACTGGAGCGCAATAGCTCCGCTCAGAAGGAGCATCTGTTCTTCATTTAGAGCCAACGCTAAGCTACTTTTGCTGTGGGATTGATGGAAGCAGAAGGAGGTCAAATGATTTATCCAGGTTCAGATGGAGTCCCACTAAATAGCCTGTCTGTAGCACCTATTGATTATTGGTCCTCCTCCATTCAGAGGAATTACATGGATCAAAGAACTGAAATCAGCATGATAGGGAACAGCAGTTCCCAATTCAGTCCAGATTCAGCTTTTCAGATGGGCCCTTATAAGGCAGTGTACTGAAAATCCCAGAGAAGGCCAAGGGAACTATATGCTATTAGACCTAGGCTAGATCCCCATATGAATTAGGAGCAAAGGAATTACAGCTGCATGATGGATACTTCAAATAAATCAACAATGTTAGCTGGACTAGAAATGCAGTGTCCTCTCCATCTCCAGTGGGGCTGGCTGGGACCTCTGCACTCCTGCTGCCACTGCCCCTTTCAGTGGCATCCACACTCTTCGGTGCTGTTCCTCTCTCTCTGGTGGAGCAAGGTTTGGATGTGTTATTGATTTTCATTCTTATTATTTTTTCCAAAAGCTTTAAAAAAAAAAAAAATCTGTGCCTGGGCTAATCAGGCCTCCTGAAAGCAAGCTGTAATTGCTGAAACAACGCAAGAGGATACGTGATGCCATGATGGCTGCAGGGCCACCTCATCCAGAGCTGGACAGGACACCACTGCACACCTCCCTGCTGCAGCACATGGACATTGTCTCACCCTACCAGCACAGAAATGCAGTCAGTGAATTAGCACCAGTGGCTCATGGCTGAATGAGAATTGCTCCATCAACAGGGTTGACCTCACCAGGTGAGCAGCCCTCATCTTTAACACTGGCATAATCTAGATAAATGGTTATAAGAATGAGAAAAGTTGTGTTCATGTCATTTTATTTTATTTTCCTTACCCAGTTGACAAAGCAGGAAGAAGAGAAGGAGTGAACATGTAATTTCTTCAGGAGTCACCTGGCTGAGACTGGGCAGATGCAGAAGTTGGGTGTCACATTTTACAAGCCTGGCTGTCTGAGCTCCCCCTTCTTGTGCCTTAATAGGCTCCTGGAAATGTTAAAATACATGCATAGATATGTGTGCACATAATAGACAGCACAAATACTTCAAAAATTCAGTCTCAAGTTAATGGTACGTTTATTATCTGGAATGAGTATGAATGAGTATGTTCTTTCACCCCTCCTCTTCACAGCCCCCCTGAATTACATTCTGTAACTGAAGTGGCCACTTCCTGAACACTGTGTTTTGGATCATACTAACCTGTAACATTTTGGTCTGGTTTTTGAACCTGTTCAGAAAGGTTTGCAACCTCTGGGTAGTTGCACTGAGAGTGGCCATGCTGCACAACTCAGCTCCTCTGAGGAGTTCAGGTGTGACCTCTGTCTGCAAGCTGAGACATTCCATGCTCAGGTATCATCTGGGCCTGTCTCTTCAGATTATAACCAAGTCTTTTCAGTTATCCTGCAACATGTCATGCAGGAAAGCTTCTGTGATCCACCCTGGGAGCTTGTGCTGCCCACAAGGGTGATCATGTAAGAGCTGTGCTTCACAGTGACCTGCCTTCTCCCTGCTTGTGCCATCCAAGTCAGCCTGATGTTTGAAAACCTTGCGTTAGAGAGACTTCAGTGGTAAAGGGACTGCTTCATGGAGAGTGGAGCAATATTATTCGCATTCAGCGTTTTGTATGGAGACGATTCCTTTGAAATGTCTCACAGCTGATCTGGGCAGTTGTCCTCTGCCAGACTCTTTCCAGAAAAAAAGACACGATAGGGTATATGTACTCCAATCATTTCTAATTTCAGGCAGGTTGGAGGCACCCTCACTGCAATTTGGCTTGCGCTCACTGCTGCAGGAGCAAGGGAAGACCACCTGTCCCCAGCCACAGTGAGAAACCTGACCAGCAACATTTAAACAATTTCCATCAAAAGTAGGAAGGAGATGAAAGGAAAACAAGTGCCTGACAAATCTCTCCAGGGCTACAGTGAACGCTGCTGAATCCAAGCCGGTTAACCTTTCCAGGAGAATTTGGATTTATCTAAATGCCATACTCCTGGAGTTGTGGAAAAAAACAGATTTCACTGTAATTCCTGGTACGTGTCCCCCATTCCTGGCTGTCCCTGCCGGGCGCTGCTGCCCTGTGCGGCCCCTCCAAGCTGTGCTGCAGGCGGGACCCACCCTTCGCAGCCAAAAACCTTCCAGCTGGTCCCGAGTTACGCAGGACTGGCTTTCTGTTTTCTCCTTACGTGTGAGAACAGGCCTCGCTTGGAGCCTGCGGGCATGGAGGCGGTGTAAACGAAAGCGTAAACACGGCCATTCTCATTAATGGATGTGCCGAGCCCGGTGCGCTGCAATCCTGCTTTGAACGGCTGCGAGGAATTCATAGACTTCTCATAAATCTTGATCGCTTCACTTTCGTTGAGGGTTTTTATTATTCGTTTTTTAATTTTGTTTGCTTTTTTTTTTTTTCTCCCCTTATTAATCATTCTCTTGTTCTGAAGTTCCTCTCTCCAGCGAGGGAGAATTAAAAAGCTCTGCTTGGCAGAGCCAGTGAACCGCACCAGCTGCATACTAACCAGGGTGAGGATGGCTCTCGAGCAAGGAAGGGATGCAGCCACTCGATCCAGCATGTAGCCTTCCAGGAAAGCTTGGATGCTCTATGTCAGCTACTGGAAGGAGTGATTTGGTCCTTACCCCGGTCTCACCAAACTGGGGTGAGCCATTGTGAGCTGCATGACATTTGGCCATCTGTGCCGTGCTCCAGCTGCTGCAGCCCTGCAGTCAGCCATGGGGGTGTGTGTATGATCTACCCTTTGGCTACCTGGATCATTTCTAAAAGGTCCAGTACCTTGAAACACTCTCTTAGGAAACTGTTGTCATTACTTACAACAACGGGAAAAGCAGAAGTGTGTGGTGGGGGAAGGGGGAATCAGAGGAGCCCACTGTGACACCAGGAGCCACCCAAGAGAGAGAAGAAGAGTGGGACAGGCCCTGAAGTAACCTACAGAGGAGATGGGGGCTGGAGGGATAGTGGAGCAAAACCATGGGGTGAAGTTGTCACTGTGCCAACACGGAAGCAGAGTAGGTTTTTCTTTAAACAGGTAACTTGTGTGGTTCTGTCTAAAATTACTTTATTCCTGGGTCTCAGCTTTCATTACAGAATAGCCCTGGAGGACAAAAGACCCCGAAGTGTGACCTACTGGACTGAACAGCCTAAATGTCAATAAAAATAATATTCTATTACTGTTTCTAAAAACAGCTGCCTCAGTATTAGGATCTGGGGTTGGCAAAGAGGAATATTCTTAGCAAATAATTTTACTTATGGACCTGCTTTACTAGCACATACCTGGTAGTCCTGGTCAAGTGCTCATCTTGTCAAAAACATCGAGGTGGGAGCATGAAGCTGGAGTCCCGCAGAAACCTATTCTCACTTATGCTGGCAAGGCACTCCCCCCAAGGGTGGGAGCAACCCTAACCACTCACTGCTGAGCTCACAAAATCTTTACCTCCCTGTCCACCAAAAGGCAAACAAAAATCCAGCAGGTTTGGGCTTCAAGCAGCAATGACTCCACAGCCTCTGACTATGCAGCACATCACCAGTGCAGTGGCCTTGACAGGCCTATTGCCCCAGCATTATGTGCCCTGATTATTTTCTTTTTAATAGTAGTTAGGTGGTTAATCACCTGAAGGTTGCAAGCTGAAGTCTTATTTTTCATACATGACTTAGTAATTAAGTTACCCCAGTTGCCATTACATAATGTAAGTAACAGCTACTTGATTTTAAAAGAATAGTCGAATTTGGCAGACAGTTCAGAGTAATTTCATTTTATGTTGGAGCCTAATGCTAAGAGATTGCACAGAAAGCAGAAGGCAGCTGCCTGGAATAGTCTGAAATTAGTGTGTGGTAACCAACAACTATTATTATTGTATTACTGCTTGTAATTCCCAAATGGAGAATTAAATTTCTATAATAGATACAGCTTTTAACAAAAACAAAAATAGAAGTATTTGCTTTTTCTGTCAAGGAAAACTCTTTTAGGAAATGATACTGTTGAATGTATGTTTCCCAAGTGAGGGGGGAAGAAAAAATCCCCAGCCTTGCAAGATTCCTTTGCACAGGGCTTCAGCTTTCCACAGATGCCATGCAGGATTGTCTCAGATTTCTTCTAAAGGAACGACAGAAAGGTAAATTTATCATTTAGAGATGAAAATAAGCTAATTAGATTTTTGAGCTATAATACCCGTTTGCTGTAACTGCATTTAGGTTGGAATTTAGCATTCACTTGCCAAAAAATGGTGTTCCCTCTTCCCCACGAACTGATGAGCCTGGGTGCTCCATTTCTCCGTCTTAACATGTGCCTGACCAAGTTCGATGAATTACAGGACTGGTAACTAGGAACACAGGATCACATTTCAGGCTCTTGGAGCTTAATATTGGCCAGTAAATTTTTGACCTTAACTTTAACAGGCTTTTACTTCTGCATATCAGTTTATATACTCATGCATGGGGACCTGGGCATTAACTTGATCTCCCACCCAGGCCCTAAAAGTAACTCAAACAATCAATGCACCTTTAATTGGAAATGCTTGATGACTAATCTCTTGTTTTCTTTAATTAATGATCTACAGTTAATCCTTATGAATGGTAAATAGTCTATATCAGCATCAATAGAAAGAGTTCCTATGGGAAAATGTTCCCCTATAGCTTTAATTTAAATATGCATTTTCACATCACACGTACCAAATCCTTACCTTTATGCTATCGCATGATTACAGGTCCATTAACTAATCACATTTGACAACTTGTTTATTGAGGGGAGCAACTATTTTACATCTCTTGCCTGGGAAAGAAAACACTCTAACAAACAATTATTCAGCAGCTGCAATCATGAAGCACTGAATTAATTGCTTTGAAGATCTCAGTCAAGAAGATCTTGATAAAAAAATCAAAGAAAATGTTGTTTGACAGAGTGCATGAATGAGAGTGCCAGGAGGGACTCCGGCTCTGTGAGCTGCAGCCCTGCTCCAGGGAGTGCTGGATGAGGACCTGGAAACACCGCACGAAGCGGAGGAGGAGGCCGTGGAAAAGCTCATTTGCTTGTTTGTTCTTTCAAGCTTTAGTTTATCAAAACCAGAACTTACACATATAATTTGATTATAGGATCAGGATGCAGCTAAAAGGGCAAACAAACCTGAGCATGATCAGGTCTGTAAAGGCTGACACATGGATATTTCATACATGCAGCCTCTGTGGGTGACTTCTCCTGCCATACAAATAATTAACCCAAAGTGTACTGTGAGGCTTAATGATTATAAAGCACTTTAAAACTTCTTCCCAATGGGAGCTGCTGTGACTGCACTGGAGCGGGATAAAAAGCATAACAAGGCTTGTTGGGATCTCAGCTCTGAACATGGCTGGGCAGAAGTGTCTTGGTGTGCCATGGTGCTGGGGAAAGGCAGCAGTGCCAGTGCCATTCACTCCCTGATGTGTATCCAGGGTGGCATCAGGAAAGTTTGCATCTCAAGAGCACAAACTGGTGCTTCACTGGGACCAGAGTTGTGAAAAACCATGGGATCACTGCTGAAGCTTGATGCAGGTACTGAAGACATCAGTTGGAAAGGGGTTTCTCATCTCTCTTAAAGGTTCAAAACTCTCTGTAGTAAGAGGCTTCCAAAGTGATGTATGAGGACTAAACAACATAATCTCTGAATATTGTGTGATTATAAAAGGCTGAAAATGTTGCCCAGTAAGCTGGAGGGCAGTGATAATGTCAGGCAGCCGCTCAGAAAACATCCTAATTGAGCTTCTGGAGGGGGTCACATCACACTTGTAACACAATCAGCTTTTCAAAACTGCTCTGTACTTACATTAAAAGTATCTTTGCCAGCACCATCTCTCTAGAAATGGGGAAAACTAGAATTACTTTCCCTTTCCTGCGTGCCCACAGTTCAGAAGGTCTGGGAGGATAGTGGTATTTAGGTCACAGTCATGAACACTGCACTGTTTTGCCAAATCCAGAACCACTAAGAACTAATGTCTCAAAGTGTGATGGAAATTTCTGTCACAACCATCCCTATTTATAAGTGAGGAACAGAGAAGCCATGGCCCCTTCACTGGCTTTTGTTTAATATCAGCAAGAGCCCAAACTGAATTTATATATTTGTTACTATGTACCCTGATTCAAATAATTGTTTCTGCAGCAACCCCTTGGCTCCCAGTAACGCTTCAACATGAGACAGATGGAGCCTAACTAAATAATTGGCTCAATCTTTTCCTTTTCTTTTTTTTTTGCAGGTATGGTTGACAGAATTTGCCATGTCGAAGGAAATGTAGAAAAATGCAAGTCTATATTAATCACTCAAGCAAGCTGCAGAGTAGCAGGAGACTGATACGTTCTGGTTTATCCTTATGAAAAATGTAAATAGCAGGCTACGCATTAATGCTTGGAAATCACTAATTTTGCTTGCCAAGGAATTATACAATTATTTTAAATGAATGAATGGAAAAGTGTGCATCAGTCTGTAGGCTCAAGTGGCTATTGCAGGAACTGGGATAAATCTGAGGTGTTCCCAAGACAGCAGACCTTTATCCTTCTTTACTGTAGGATAATGTTCAAGCAAATATTTAAGAAACTTTCTAATGAGGTCATGAGTAAAATGTGATGTATTATTAGAGACACAAATGAACTCTTATTAAAATAATAGAAAAATCCTGATATATTCAAGCATGGTATAATAAATCCAATTTAACCTGGAGCTGTGCATGGAATACCATTATTAGGATTTGTCCTTAATAAAAGGCTTTCCATCTAGTTAATAGAATTTGAGACTCTACTAACTCTGAGTGAAGTTTCTTCCGTGCTTGAAGAGCTATTCTGCCCCACGTCAAGCAGCCCATGGTGTGTGATAAAGCTGTGGTGGTGAGAAGAGCAGCCTCCTCCTCTACCTCCAGTTACAAGTGTGGGTTCAGAGGAAAGGCAGTTGCCACAGGCCTTCAATTTTCCCAAAAGCCAAACACACAAGCTAAGAATGTATCAGCTCAGTACCGCAGTTGATCCATCCACATCACAGGAAGGTCAGTTAAATTGCTCTCAGTTTATTTCAAAAGCTCTCAACCCTTGCTTACAGACGTGAGGGACGGAAGACTAATGATCACTCAAAACCAGAAGTAAAGCAGGTGCTGCCATCTGAAAAACAAATGCTGTGAGGACAAATCAGCTCACTCGTGCCAGCCATGGAGCCATAACAATGTTTCCTGCTATTGAGGAATTCATAAGGGAAATGATAGGCTCACCATAACAGCACTGTGATCTTCTTCTCTTTCCCAGGTTACATCTCTATTTGAGCACAGACCATTCTGGCCACAGAGTAACAGAAACATTTCTCTTTGGTTTTTGCTAATGTGGAATGAGCAGCTCAGATACAGACAACACTAATGAACATATTCTGTTCCTGTAAATCAAGAGCTCCCCTGAGCGAGCAGCACGTGTTCGGCTCTGGACACCCAGCTCAAGAAAGAGATCATCCAAATACATGTGGTGTTTTGAAATAGACACTAATTAGAAAATAGAAAATATAATCCAAAGAAAGATGGAAGAGACTGGGACTGTGTGCCTTCACAGCAAAAAAACTTAAGCAGATATTTGTATTTTGGAACTGCCTTTATAGCCAGGGACAAAAAAAGAATGTGATGGACAATTGCTGACTCTTTCCCTCTTAACAAGAGGAAATATGCAAATTTTAAAGTTTAGAAAAAAAACTCTCATGGCATATTATCAAACCACGAGTACTACAAGGCAACAGTGATATCAAAACTCAAATGAATTAAAAAATACAATATTTTTACTTTCAACTGCCGCTATGAATTCTTGTCCAGACAGAGACACACGATGAAACTCTGACAGACTAAAAGGGTTCCCATGTCTGCATATAAAAGAGCCTGTAATTTTTAAGGGCAGGGAAGAAGCTCTCTGTGTATGAAACAACTTCACACCTTCCTTCTCTAGGTATTCCTGTGTCACCTTCTGACACTGGACAAGAGCAAAAATTCCTTCACGTGAATTAATGTTTATAATAAATAATGTTCTTTTGCAACTATTTTGCAAGGAGTTTATAGAAACGTGAAGAAAAGCCTTAACATAAAAGACACTTCACTAGTTATTATTTTTCTCCCTTTGGGGAGGTATATAAAGAACGTTTAGAAAGCTATCTTGATATAAAAATCCCTAAAGATTGTTCTTTCCTCATGAAAAGCAATTTATTTTGATGTCTCACAAACCATTTTTTCTGTGAATATATAATACATATATGGAATAATTACAGTTTAACCATTTGCTAATGGTTATATGAAGAGATCATCATATCTTACATTATCATGATCCCTTAAAGCAAACTGCAGCAGCTTTAGCTGCAGCATGATTTTCATTAAATCACTCATCTGCATTGCCTTGCCTTGCAATTATGAATCCCACTTTGTTTTTTTCATGGACTCTTAAATCAGTCAAATATCCCAAAATTAAAATGTCTAGCAATTCCCCCCACATTTATTACAGTTATTTTATAACTGGGACAAAAGAATACTTTACTTGAGCAGCACAGTTGGCTTTAAATCGGCAAAGCCACCCAGAGCTCCAGCCAGTGATGCAAACAGGAGTTCCCCTTCAGCACAAGGCTGCCTGTGAAAGGAAAAACAATTAATGGGTGGGATCCAGTACTGTCAGTGGCTCATTTGTGAAGTCACCTTGCAAAGAAGGCAGAATGATGTTTTCTGCAAGATCATGAGAGAAGACGGCACCTAAAACAAAACATTCTGGCACGTTTATGGGAACAAGGTGCATCTCAGAGAGCATTTCTAACTTCACCTATTCACACAGGGATCCATCTGTTGGACACATTGGAGAGCAGCTAGCATTGATTTAACTGAAAGCCCGTTCAAAAAAAAAACCCTAAACCTGAGGCCCATTCTGTTTGCTGTGTCCAGTACAAGCCTAGAGGGGGTACAGTTACAACAGGTCCAGGGCAAAAGCAGATATCCCTGTGCTCTGTGATTTTACAGCAGCCATCACCCACTGTTTATACACCACAAGAAAGCTTAATGTAGTCGCAGATTGAAGAAAATTACAACAAAATCCTTTTATTCTAGAAACATCTTTAATTACACTTTCATATTTTAACAGAAATACAATATGCTAGCAGCAAAAAAAAACCCCAAAACCCTCTGTTCTAACATTTCACAATACATTAGTGTCCAAATCTGCATTTTTCTATTAAGGCAATCTGCATTAATTACAAATCAGCCCTGAATACTAGGACAGTATTTCCAAATATGCATAAACCACCCTAAAATAACTATTAGTATTATTACCATGGGAGAAAAAAGAAATCACAATTCTAGCAAAAATGTAAACAGTTGAAGCTAATGCCTTGAAAAATCACAAAAGGTACCATCTACCATTCCAAGGTCAAGTAAACAGCTGAAGACACTAGGTACATATCAAAAATTACTAAATTAAGTCTTTGTTCAGTCAATATTTCAAAAGTTGTTCATGTTCCATGAAATTCATATTCAAGTTTGGACTAGCAATAGCTTTCAAGTTGTACTTCCTAAAAGAAGAGTTCAGGCCGACACCTGTCTCTGCCCAATGTTAAGACAGCAATTCTGATGCTTAATCCTGTTTTTAAGCAGCTTTAATTCATTCCAGCAGTGAACAAGCAGGTACAGTTCTCAGAGCAGGCCTGACACGTTCCTCAGAAAGCACCTCATCATGTGTATAGTTCAGCAGATGCCACCAATGCCTTCCCTGTCCTACACTGGGTTCGGGGTCTCTGAACAAACACCGTTTTTCCATGGAATTCCCTGTCAGTGCTTGCCTGCACAAATGTGAACACAGGGGAATGGGATGCAAGAGCTGAGAGAAGCCACAGGCCTTCTGCTGTCCTCCAAGCCTGGTCCCAGCAGGAGGCTGGCTAATGTCACCTGTGCCTTCGTGAAATATTTACTATTTCGGCATCATTTATAGGTGGTGATGAAATTGACTTTTGGGTTTTGATCACTGGTATTTTGAGTCATGCAACAAAAGTATCCTCATGACAGCTGGTAAGATGTGTAAAGGTTGCATTCCCTTTGACTGCCCAGAACCAGCAGTTCCCATATGGAATAGGCACCTCTCTCAACTCTCCTCACCTCCACTCCAAAGGACAAAAGCCAACAGCTCCCCACCCCATGTGCTGCCAGAAGGTGGGATTCAGTGACCATCACACTTCAAACCTCACAGCCTGGGACTTGAGCCAGTGCCAAATCTAAAACCCCATTGTACCACAGGCCTGAATGCCTCCTGATAGAGCTAGGGCACAAAGAATTTACCAGTCTTAACTCCTGTTTTCAATATTCATCCTCACTACAGTCAGGAAAACTTGTGAAAAAAACCCAAAGAAATAGTTCGAGTTTCTGAAGAAACCTCTGCAATGATAAGGGACCAGTACCAATAATAAAGTACCACAACTTGCCACTATATGGAAAGGCCAAAAAATGTCAATTTTCCTCACACATATAGCATCTAATTATACTCTTAAAATTGTGCTCTGGTTTTACTGGTAGTATTTATGTTCTCTTGCATAGACAAAAGCTGAGCACAAACGTATTTCTTACAACTGACTTCACTGTGTAGCTAATACCAGTGTTTGCCGGTAGCCTGCAGGTTTTATTAGTTAAACCAACCTGCTTAACAGAAAATACAAAGGCAATAATGGCAATACAGAAGGGAGAAAAAAAGACTAAGTCAGTAATAATAAATACTAAAACCTGAAGTCAATGGTTGCTTCATAGTAGGGATTATATAGCTCTGAAGCAGAAGGATCAGGGTAATTAATGGCCTGGTTTGTTTAGTGGTGACCACAGCAATTTTATGAACTGGCCTACATAAGTCTAATTTAAGGATAGATATAAATTATCAGTAAACACACCTTCATGGAGAACAGGCCTCAAACAACAGGTTGCATTTCACTCTTTGATACGGTAAGCCTGGCTTGCAAAGACACCTGCACTAAAGGTTTTACTCACAAGAAAACTAAGTCACCTGCTGAAAACCAGATGAACATACAATTTTCTTTAAAATATCAGTACTAGATCAAATCAACATAGAATGTTTTGCTGAAGGGAAAAAAAAAATCTTCCAAATACAGCATTAATAGGGATTCAGCAAGAAGTATGGCTGTTTTCCATCTTACTCAATTTTTTTAAAGGCTCAGGGATAAAAAGGACTCAATGGCCTGCCTGTTTGCTTTTCCCCACCCCCCTACCCATGTCACTGATGTAATAAAAACTTATCACTTCTCTNTGACATGTGGCATCTAATTGAGATGCCACTCAAAGTATTTCTGTACATGAGAAGTACAGAGAAGAACACAAAGATTAATTAGTCTTGGATAACATTCACTGCTGTAAGAAAGTTAAGGAATTCAGTGTGTCTCATCAGAGAAAAGGTTAAAAGGGACATAATCATGATTTACAACTACACACAAGCAATTAGAAAAGCTGATACTACAGAGATCAATATAAGCAATCAAATGCATAAAAAGACCAAAATAACTTAAGGTGGAGCTAGAAATGCAAATAGAAAATCAAGTGGAAAATGTACCTGGGGTAATTAACTATTGCAACAGGAAGTATGAGTGAATTCTCATCACTTGAAGATTTCAAATTAATATTAAATGCCTTGCTAAAATATGTATGTTCAGTTCAAAACAAAGCCACTGAATTTAATAGGGAAACTGCTCGTTGANACAAAGAGAAAGGTATCTTTTTCTTTCAGAACACAGCAACTTTTAAGACTAGATTTAAAGCTAAATAAACTGCAGCTGCATTTTGGAAAATATGCCTTTTCCCCCCTGTTTATTTTTCCTATTTCTT
>VYZS01060927.1:21632-37674 GCA_013400695.1 Neodrepanis coruscans
AAGTAATTCATCCATAAGTGCTCTATATCCCATTAACTCAGGTAACCATAGATACCAGGAAAAAAATGAAATCAAATAGATTAACATTTGACAGGTAAGAACTTCAAGCATACCATACACACAAGTTTATTTAATGATGTTTGCTGCAGGTTTTATCCCACAACTGTGGTATTATTCAAAGGAGATAAATCCTCAAGCAACAATCTATATCTGATGCTTGAATATTTCAGGAGTGATACAAGATGCCATTACCATAATGGGCTGATGAATTTACCAAGNTTGCTTCAGTGTGGAAAGTTCCCTGCTCCATTCTTCCAGACAAAACCCAAAAACGAAGCCAAACCCAAAATAACAAAACCCCCCAAACAACAACAACAAGCTATTAAAAAACCCAACCAAATGAACCCACCACCCCCAAACAACAACAAAAATTGTTTTAAGTTACCGTGTTCTAATAAGATCAATCTCTCCCAGTCTTATAAAGCAACTGAATCAAGTCTGCTATAGCAATTATAAAGACCAGAACAACCAAGGGATTGCAACAGGAAAAATAGCTGAATCTTGAACTCAGGTGACTCTTATGGGAAAGCTGAAGCTGGTATTATGTTCTATATGCAAAAGATTAGTTCTGTAAAGATAGGGAAAGACTTAAAGGGAAAACAATAAGAATTTTGTAAATATCCTTTCCTTCCTCTGTCCTTTCCTCCCCAAGTCATAAAATCTCTTTGCCTCTCTGAAAAGCTCATATTTTAAGCTAAAAAGAAAACAAACAAGCAGAGAACTTTTTTATTGCTGAGGTGCAATACTTTCCTACTAAGCCTTTCCTGAAACACTGAGGAGCACTGGCTAGAAAGACCACTTTAAGACATCAAAACAAATTACAGCACTGGAGAAAAATATTGAATAACCTAAGACCCAGTTCTATTTTAAGATTAAACAAATCAAATCACATAAAACAAACTTCCTTCATGTTTTTAGTACCAAAAAATAAACAAAGCAATAACTGTACAACACTGGAAACAACAGTATAACCTGTGCATGCTTTGGTTTCTGCTGTAATGTCAATAGTTCCCATGGAGTTTGTTTTAGGCAAGCAGGGAACTGTGGTTAAATTTAAAATTACAGCTTTCAAACTCATTAATGCATATGACCAGATTCACTCTAGGAGTTAATATTTTTCTGCCTTCACTGTTTTGTGAATTGTATATTAATGTGACACCCGCATGGCCACTGGATGGTAAGTACACTGTGTAAGTATAACATGGAAATGCAGTGGTAGGATATCCATGCCATCTGAGCCGTCCTTGGAGGAAGAGATGGCAATATATGACCTGGCAATATATGTTCTGTGGAGCACCAGGGGGCCATAAAGCAGCTTCCAAACCGTTCAGTTTGAGCACGTATGCTGCGAAGTCCAGCGTGTGGGACCCGAGTTCTGTATCTGCTTCCCCTGCCAGCATCCACAATCTCTTTCCAGCAACTGCAAGACTAAACTGAGCAGTGAGACACAAGATATCAGACATTTTGAGGCACTTAACTAGTCTGTGTTTTTACAAAATATTTTCACATGTACAGAGGCTTGTCTAAGCCAGCCAGTGGGACAAAGTGTTACTGCAGAGAACACAGATATTTTCAGGGCCAGCCTCATTTCCCTGTGCTGGAGTTCCCCAACACATACAGAGAATATTGCTCGTGGTGCTGGCTCCCTAAAAGCTTACTTGGTCAATAACTCACACTGATATTCCCCTGCTCCAGCCCAAGGGTGAACACTGCGTGGTTCCCTCAAAGTTATGCTGCTGCAACTCTTGCTACATTTTCCAACAAATTTCTCTACCTGACCTAGCCCAGAACAGATGTTCCAACCAGAACTGTCACTCAAGGCAATGCCAGCTTGATTCTGTCCTTTCCCTCCTGCCACAGAGTACACTGAGCCCCTGTCTGCAATTGCTGGTTTTCCCTCTCCCTGCTCCCTCTGTGGACCAGCATGAACATGGAGATGGCTGCAGGTCTGCTCAGCACCAGGGGACAGGTTGCACCAGCAAAATGTGCCAGGAAGGAAACCACAAGACTACAGTAATTTGAATCAACATCCCAGAAGTCCTCAAGATTCAGGCATCTATGGCACATAAAAAAAAAATACAGTCTATGAACAGAACACAACAGATTATGTATTCCAAATACCAAGCAACTAACGTGAACTGCTGGCACATGTACCAATTTGCAAAGCCATCAGGTGAAGGCAAGGCCTTTATTTTTCATTTCAAACTAAAGAAAACTTGAAAAAAATTCAGGAACTGGCCCATAAGGAATATTTCTTCAAATTGGATTCCAGTAAATTTTCTTTGCTACAGAAAATGTAATTTCTCTTTTCCTACTTAGTTGTGCAATATAATATGTTATAATCACATTTAGCTGGAACAATAATAGTAGCACTTGCATAATAGGAACTGCAGAACCATTCTTGCTCAACAGCAGTAGCAGTGAAGTCATCTGAAGTTGAAGTAATGACTTTGCTGGTCTTAATGGCTTCAAGTCTCGATTCAAAGGGAATGGGAAATGAGGCTATCAGTGTGAATATTTTCCAGAGAGTTTCTCATAAATCCAGATGATTTCATTACTTTTCAGAAAGTATCTTTCAATTACATGTAAAGGATCAGCTTCATATTACAAATGAAAATGCCACATATGCAACCAGAAGAGATTTCAGTTAGGATGTCTGGAGTTGATGTTCAATCTCAACTTTCATTTTGAAATTACTGTTTCTATAACAACATGAAGCAGACAAGCCCATATGATTAGTCTGCTTTCATTTAATCTGTAAGAGAAATTTCATAACAAAGGAAATAAAAAAAATATCTTCAGGCATTAAGTTATTTTCATGAAAAACTGTTTAGGTAGTAAAGTATCCAAATACATTTTCAGCTGTGATTTCTTTTCTAGTTTTAATTTAAATCGAAGAAAGATTCACAGGCATTTTCTAGCAGCCTGACACCTTTGTAAAATGCTATAAGATACGTGATTTATGTACCTTTCAGATATTAGCTTGAAGGATACTCTATATAAACATAAGGACAGCCTCACAAAAAATGCTTATTAAAGTAGATTTTAGGTTCTAAGTATATTGGTAACTTGGAGGAGAAAAATATCTTAGTAGATATGGGTATTTTAAAAGGAAAAGCAAAACTAGGATATAGACTGAAACAGAGATCTTCAAGGAAAGAAATAAAGCAGCCTGATAAATAATTTAAGAAAATATTCTCATCACAATTTAGAATATGGATTTAGTCATTTTATAATTTACAGGTTCACAATTTCTTAACTGATATTGTGAACAAGGAAAACAGAATTACAGCAGAGGCCAACTAGTGCCATTAGAAGTGACTTGAAAGGTAAGCAAGTAAACCTGCTTAAAAACATATCACAGAAAAGTACTTATTTGTTCTAAATACTTATTTACTTAATTACTTATTTAGACTGAATGGGTGAACACTTGGAAGAAAAAATGGCTTTGTTAAAAGATACAGAGCTAGAAAAAAGGTATTTTTATTTAAGGAATTAATTCAAATCTTAGCTCATTAAAAAATAAGTTCTAGCACAAACAGGTCACATTATTATATGCTGTTCAAATGTTTGGGTTGTATACCAGTCTCACTCTGGTGTGAGAATGCAGTTGGCTTTTCCAGAAACATTAAAGCCATCAAAAGCTGACATTGCTGTTGTAAGAAGCAGTTCTTTATTACTCCATGTCCCCAGCCACAGCTGAGCCCCCTCCTTGTACCACACCAGAATTTGTGTAGCCACAAAGTGAACTGGGTGAGAGAATTCATTAAAGGGAACCACAGCTGAAGCCAACCCTCCTCCTGCCCTGCAGATGAACCAGCTTTAACCCACATCAGCTCCCTTGTCCAACCCATCAGTCAGCTGCCCTGGTGCCTGCCCTGGCACGAAGCAGCACAGCAGCTGAACAAGCCACTGGACAGCAGGAATGCTCCTCTCGGAATTAGCGCTGGCACCAGGCGCTCACAGCAGCTCTGCTGTGGAATCCAGATCGACCTGTGCTTCACACGCCTTCCAAATGTGTCTGTTTAGTCATGTAAGATGAGCCCAGCTATGCCCATTGCAAATAACATTAAATTCCTCTGGGATATTAACCCTTGGTAACTGCACCAAAATCAGTTTTTGAGAGCACCTGTGCCCCCTAAAGCTCCCCATTCTTGAAGATCCTTCCAGTAACATTCCTAAATTTAACACTTAAGTACTGCTTCAAATTAAATATTTCCTGTTTCTTTAGCCAAATAGTAAGTAACACTTTAACTTTACATTTTAAACCCACCCTTTCCAATCAGGGTATATAGAATAGCAACAATGACATCCTAGAGAACTGAACTCTCTAAGTTAATGCTGGTTTTGTTCAGGGCACAGTAAGAAAAGCAGCTTATTTTAAGGCACTAAAATATTTTGAACAATTTTCCAGCTCTCCTTCTAATTAAGGCTGTGGCCAAATAACACACAACAACAAAAAAACTTTTGTTAAAATTCCAACTTGCTGAGGACAAAAGTCTACCAGAGAATTGCTAGGGCACTGTAAGCAATACATTTCCAAGGGCTGTCTTAGAGAATTGTCATATAAAAGTTATTACTTGTCCTAAATTAAAATATCCTCCTTTTTGCCTCTATGTTAACCAGTTTAATGCAATAGAAGGAACTTATATCCACAGCTAAGAAATGTAATGTCTCTGCTAAAAATTCAGTGACTGCAAATTTCACTGAAGCACATCCCACCCACACCCCACCTATAAAGCATTCTGCACACAACCAGCTTAGAGCCCAAATGACTGTACATATCTCTTAAACCAAAAAGAGCCTCCCACCAAAATAATAAAAAATAACTAACCAATCAAAAAAAAACCCCAATCCCATACAACCAATTTTACCTTGTTGATGGAAACTGTCAATGCTGGCTCCAGCTTAGCCTCAATTTCTTCTGGTGAGTAATAACAAAAGAGTTTGCCACCTCTTAGAATGCAATACAGCCTCCTCCAGCTCGTTAGACCTCCTACCATTTGCTGAAGGGAAGAAGTTGTCAGAAATTGCCAAACAAACATAAAATAAAGACCATATTACAAGGTATACACTTATCAGATCTGATGATCAGAATTCAGCCAGATCAAATTCATTCCTGAAACAAAGACTTTCTGTTGCAGAACATTTCAGTCACTGCTTTCTGAAACGTTAGCAGTACTTTAAAGTATTCTGCTGTTCTACAGTTTTTGCAGATTTATTGCCATGTCTCTAACAGTAGAGAATCTGCTGGTTCATACAGAATGAAATCTAGATTTGTTGTCTACTGTAAGAAAGAAACCACCTTTATTAGCTACTGTAATTGCACAATAATAGAAATAAAAAGGGTATTTCACTTTGGAAATACACAGTACATTCAACAAATGTTAAGAAAAGGCATTTGTCTCGAATTTCCACTTTCTCAAATGAATTTTCTGAACAGCTTTCATAAATGCATTACAGTTTCACAATCAGTTTAAAGCCTGTAATTCAGCACTCCTGAAAATGACCCAGACCCTCTGCTATCACCTTCTCGTATGCCTAGTTGTGCAACGAACCAAAACAGAGAAGTAAAGTGAGTTCACATGAATCATTTCTGAAGGGATGAGTTTAAATACAGCTCAGTTCCCCAGCCTGATTCACCATGCTGTGATATGAACTCCTGTGCCAGCACAACGAGAGGTGTGCACAAGGATGAGAGCTGCAGGATTATTAGAACTGCTGCTGTCAAATACCAGCCTAAACCAATTCTGAAACAATTATACTTGATCTTTGCCTAACAGCCTAAATCATTTTATTGATAAGCACACCAAGGAATCATTTATTTCTCCGTGCTTAGCCACTGAAGGTGCTGTTTGTGAACACAGCTGTGAGAGAGTTTTCTCCTTGCTCTAGGTAGAACAGGTGAAAAACAAGAGTTCTCAAGAAACCACTCCAGGTAAAAGTAAATGTATTAACAATTGACTCTTAGTGACAGCTATTAACAGGAGAGGATGTAAACACAAGCACGGTTTTCTTACCTGCTGATTTAGAAATCCTGCCATCATATCCTTGGTCATGCAGGAGGGCTGAGCAACTAAACGGCAACACATGTTTCCATAGAGGGGGAGCCAAAAAGAGGATTCCTCTGGGGGAAAAAACAGGCAAAAGATAGACAAACACATAGTTCTCAATGCTATACACATAATTTAGCTTGCTACAGCTATTTTTACATTAAGATCATTAATCTAGATAAGCATTTTTTCATATTTTAGAAAGTGATTTTATCCTGTAAGAGTCAATTAGAACTGATGTCTAGTCTTCAGTAAGTTTTTTTTTTAATTTAGAAAAAAAATCCAAAATAATTTCAAGTAAAAATGAAAATACTGATCTGCAAGAACAAGTTGTTGTTACATAAAACACAGCTCTAAATCTCATTCCACAGCTAGAGACATTTTGGAAGATAAGTGGCCTGGCCCCCTTATCTACCCTAGTAGATCCAAGAGTGTGTCCCATTGTGGCACACTGCTACATTTATACAGCAGCACTTTGCTTCAGATTATTAAGGCTTAGAATTTGTATCTACCTCTGTCTTCAGCACTAGAAGAGCATTTAGGATTCCAAGGAGTTTCTAATGAATTGAAATACCCCTCCCAGCTCTGCTCCACTATGTAATAGGCTCTCTCTTCTCTAATTAGAAGCAGGTAATATAATGTTCCCTTAACGTGACTCTGTCTCTGGTCATGGTTTAGAAATGCTTGTAATGAACCAAAATACCCAGGTATGGCCTTTCTCACCAGACTAAATTATGTAAATTAATGACAGAAAACGGAATTTGAAGAAGAGGGTATAAAGTATATATTAGTATAAAGAGCTAATTAAAAAAGGCTTACAAATATCAAAAGATACTCAGAATTATTCATCCAACTCTTCAAGAAATAAATGCCCCATAAATCTTCAAATCTGTAAGTATTCAGAACTACTAAAATGGAAAGAAGGAAATTCCCTCCGAGGCCAAGTTTACCCAAGAAAAAGAAAGTTCCCAGAAGCAACAGGAAAGTCTCATGTCTTAAGTTAACAGTTAGAGAGTGGCTTGTGGGAGGGGTAATCCTTGCAGAAAATAATGGACAAAACCGCACTCCTGCTACTTGAGACGTCCCCATCAGTTGCAGTATAATCACAGTCCCCCATAATATCAGCATCAAGGCCAACTGCTCCCAGCTTGTGCTGCCCCACAGCAGGGTCTCAAACAACCTCACTCAACTGGAGCTATTTTTCTTTTTTCCTTCTGACTACAGAGGGAAAAAGCTGTTCTTCATTCTGATACCCTTCCTTGGTTGTGAGGAAGGAGAAATAATTTGTATATAGCTACAACTCACGTAAGACTGAGATGCAATGACAGAATAACTCCCAAAAGAATTAAATTTTCATCTGGACTCGAAATTTTACGCAACTTATGGTTTATTCAGCTGTGTACAGATGCCTGTTTTAGAGCCGTTAAATATTTTATTAAAGTTGTTCTATATTAAGTATCAAGAAAAATAATCTCTTTAAGCTCTTTAGTTTACAAGAGCTTAATGCAAAATGTTACTGGTTTTTTATTTCCTTAAATTGGTACCACATGTACTTACCATTTCCTGTAATGGTAAGGTTGTGGGTCCTGAAACTGTCCTCAGCACTCTCCAGCCCCAAAGTGGTGTATGCTAGCAAACTGTACTTTGCTCCACTAAATGTGAAAGAAAAGGCACATTTAAGACATTCTGCTTCATATTGCTCAGGGCATAATTAAAGGGAGTGCAGACAGGCCTGAGATATCACATTTGGGTACGAGGGAACTCCAAGGTGCAAGTGACTGCAGATTGCCACCCCTCAACCTCGTCCCACACAACTCCCATATCTCTGGTTTTCCTTGCAAACAAACACCATTCCAGTCTGTTCACCTCCTTCCTACAGCCTTATCTCCTGCCTCCATGTGTGTGTACCTCCAGTTCCTCCCACCCCACAATTTCCAGGCCAAAGCCAAGAGGGCCCCATCAGGTGGCTCCTTCCATTGCCTCCTCTGGGACCTGCTGGCCAGGACACNACAAACACCATTCCAGTCTGTTCACCTCCTTCCTACAGCCTTATCTCCTGCCTCCATGTGTGTGTACCTCCAGTTCCTCCCACCCCACAATTTCCAGGCCAAAGCCAAGAGGGCCCCATCAGGTGGCTCCTTCCATTGCCTCCTCTGGGACCTGCTGGCCAGGACACCTCTTGTGTGGCCACTGCCTTGGAGCTGGGATTGTGCTTCGATAAAGCAGCTGCCAAAACCAGTGATAAAACCTGTGCTATCCAAACCCTCTGTACCCCGAGGATGCTCAAAGCACTTCCCTCCTCTAGTCAGACACCAAGTAACTTTTAATAGTTTTACAGCTCTTATTCCCAGGCCTAAAGCAATTAGATTTGGTAATATGTTCAAAAATTCCTGTCGTTAATAGAACAACTGGTGACAAACTTTATCTGAAAATACAGGTTAAAAATTAAAAGGCATTGTATACTGCTTCTCCTCTTTGCTCTGCTCTTTTACTTAGTCAGTGCAGACTGCACTTGATAAAGCAGCTGTTCATATGTCTATTTTTAATGGCATCTAATAGATGGAATCTTCCCCTGCAGAAATCCTGTGGTCAGTTGGTAGCATAGAAGATTTTTTCACTTTTTGTGCTTACAGTTATCAGAATGTTTTGTCTTTGTTTTGTATTTTGCCTGGGGTGTGTGTGTGTGTGTGGAAATCACTCTTACAGTTCAGGACAGTGCATGTAGAATGCAATTCTGCAATGGAATAAATTGGAATAAACTAGTATAAATTTGGTATGTTCAACCTTTTCCCTAAAATACTCGTCAGACCAAGTAACAGATTTACAGTCCAGCAATGCAGTAAGAATTCCACCTGGCTAATGGCAGCATGAACAAAGTTCAAGAAAAACTCCTCAAAAAAATCACTAACTACTCTCCCTAACAGGATCTAGCACAAGTTCCTTAGTAGAGATCCTTATCCTCAGCAGAGCATAAGAAAGCTCGGTGGTGTAAAAGGTCAGAAGACACTTCTGAACCAAATCACTAAAAAAAATAATTTTCTATCATAATATTTTTTAAATCTTATTTTTCCTAATAGCATAGTGGGAACATGCATTTTTAAAATCTTTGTCTCTGCAGCTGAACAAGGCAGATGTCTGCCTACCCCTCACCCTAATGAAACAGGAGGAGGAAAAGGAGAAAGTCTGTTAGCAGGGAGGTCTGATACAGGGCTGTCTCAAGGGAACAAAGAGAAAATTAAATACAATATAACATTCTGGGTGAAAAACCACTGCTGTGAAACATTTCCAGAGGGCAATCTGAACCAAAACTCATCAGTGTTTGTATATATTCCCTGCTAGACTGTTCCCTAACAAAAGATTCTCCAGTGATTATGTTTGGCCATGCAGTTGAGTAATGCATTACCACTCCATCTAAACTGTACCAAAAAGTTCAGTTTCTTCTCACAGATAAAACTGCTGTGCTGATTTAAAAGTTACTTTTTTTTTTTTTTCTAAAGCATGACTAATTGCAACTACCTTGCCAAAGAAAATAGCTACTTCACTTTTAAAATATGCTTCACAGTAACATTTTCATTCTAAAATACAAGTCATTCCTTTCAGGCAGCTGCAATATAATTTAGAGAAGTTTTATCTACAAATACTTTTCAAATTTAACTGGCTAATCAGGATTGTTGACTACGTTTTTCCTCTGTGTCTCAGAATTAGCCAACTGCCTTAAATGGTAGTTTCTTTGTATAACAAAGAATAATCTGCCTGCTGCAGCTCATTGAGTACTTTGCATACCTACAGTATTTTTCCATGTAACAACTTTGTTAAAAACAATAAAAAACATCAACAATGAAGCTCATCTCCAGAACATGCCTGTGGCAAAGGCTCATCGTTAAATTTGTTTACTGATCAAGAGACAGAGGCACAGAATTTGCCACACACACATTGGTGTGGGTAACTATATGATCCTTTCTATCAATGCTTGTTAATTAAACACATCTCCAATTCCAGAATCTGTTCCTGAATATTAAGCCCAGTGTTAGAAATCCTGCTCTTAGTTCACACATTCAAATAGATCAAATGGAAGATTTTTGAGCCCCAAAAAATAAAACTCTAGTATGCCCACCTTTCAATTAGATTTTAAATAATAAAAGTAAAACCAAGATAACCCTCAGGTACCAGTAAGAACCCAACCATAAAAGTGAGGCCACTGGATTAGACTCTGCACTTCCTGCAAAGTATCCCTAGGGATTTGCCAATTCAAACACAGGACACTGAAGCCATGCCTTCAGCCCAGTGAAGGACAATACATCAAACCCAACAACACATGCACTGGAGGGATTCTCCCCAATGACTTATTCAAAGAGCAGCCTGGTTACTCTGGGCTTCAACAGTATAACTGATTTTTCTTCTGTGATAAATATAAAAAGAAAAAAAAATAATATTTAAGCCAGAATAGAAAAATTAAGCAGGCAAAAGACTATATAGAAATTAAAAGAGATAATTGAGATAAATATCAGTGTAACTCAACCAACCTAAGCAACCATTCAAAGCACTTCGTCACAAGTCTGACAGTCTCCTCACTACCCAGAGAGAATTTCTAAGCCAAGGAGTTTGACACAGAGGGATCACCGACTTTTTGGAAAATGGACAATTTCACTCATGTGTGCTCTGAAAAGAAAAAGGCTTCTACAAATGAAATCCATGGAGAAAAGGTGTTCACATAATACAGAAAGTTCACTTTTTTGTTGCAGTTTAATTTCCCCTGCTGGCCTGGTAAAACTCTCTGGGA
The DNA here is from genome assembly GCA_013400695.1 of Neodrepanis coruscans. Taxonomy (NCBI): domain Eukaryota; kingdom Metazoa; phylum Chordata; class Aves; order Passeriformes; family Philepittidae; genus Neodrepanis; species Neodrepanis coruscans. The sequence continues at coordinate 32,526 of VYZS01060927.1, forward strand.
ATACTTGAAAGATCTCTTGTAATCTTGCAATCTCTTCCCCTTTACAAGGGCTACATACCAAGGTCTTACTAATATAAATCCTAAAGGGAACCTATTAAAAAAAAAATGACAACTTATTTTCTGCCCATAATAACCCGTTTCTTCCCAAGAAACCTTTTTAATCACCCAGCAAAGCCATCATTAAACACTTCATTGTTCATTGAACTCTGTTAAGAAAGTAATAGTCACTGTGAGATGATAATCTACAGCAGAAACAACAAACTTGCAAGATGGAGGAAAGGAAAATTCAACTGAGAAACCAAAAGCAAAACCCAAGGGAGGAGGCAGCTGTTTGAATTGTCTGCTTGTGCCTGTTCCTTAGAAAACAGGCAATCTATATGCAAGCAAATAAGCCAGTGGTTATATCTGATCCAAACTGTCTCTAATGATAGTGTGTCACAGCCCAGCTGAAGCTGGGGGAAAGCACAGCCACCTGACACCATGCAGACTGAAAAATACACTGTCATTAGGTGGAACCCACTGGAAAGTTGGTGATAAAATTCGCTTTGCTCTGTGGATAAGATCGCTTGGATGTCTATTTTTGAGTCATACAGTAATACCAGTGTACAGTAATATCAGCTTGACAAAGATAGAATATGCTTGAATGTTTCCTTTCAAAATGCCAGCAAATAGATGCATGAAGCCAGACTGAGACTACAGTCAGCACCTGGCAAGCATTAAGCATTCATTCCTTAGTGTTCAGCTGNGCCTGCTTAAATCCCAATGAAATTAAAGTAGCTGGAAAATGTTAGTAGGCACTTAACTTCGTTAGAAAATGTATGCAAGACTTAAGATCATTTTTAAAAGGAAACAGATAAATTGTTGGGAACAGCCCTTATCTCTATGAACACTGAAAACTAGTAAGTCATTTTAAAACATTTTGTTCTAAAGGAAATTAAGAGATCTCCTTTTAAGTACCGTGTAAATGTAAAGTGCCTTTGTCAGTCCAGAGTTTTACTGAAAAACTAACAAGTAAAACTCAGGGAGAAGATACAAGAGAGGTTTCTCCTGCCTACACACACACCCTCCCATTTAATTTCATACACACCCTCCCATTTCACACAATTTTTAATTTTTATGTCGACTGTCAAGTCTGGGCAAAACTGGCCAGGTGCAAAAATAGCAGGGGGGAGGGAGCAAATGGGAAAGGTAGATGGAGAGGGACACAGAGAGACTGACTGTACAAGCTTGACTTCCTCTAGAGATCAAACCAAAAATATTAGAGAGTTTGCAAAGGACAGTGGATTTACCAGCCAGCTGTAAAACAGAAAAACAAAACCTACTCATGTGACTCAAGATCAGAAACAGGCCCCAAGGCTCAGTGACATGGTTGGAATTCACACCTACTTTCTCATTTCCTATTTAAAATGTAAATTTTTTTTTTCACTCAGGCAAGTACAGAATCAGTTTCTTGGCAGTTTTCCAAAAATTTACAATATAGTTGGCTTGTTTCTATTTTAAAAGGTATAAAACCAGAGTATGAATATATTTGGCTTACTGGATGACTGGGTCAGGAGGCAAAAGGGGTTCAGTGCTGTCCTCTTCAAGTGCAGCTTTGAGTTTCTTCCCTGTAGCTTTGCTGAGGGATGTTTTAAGCTTCTTTGCGAGTTTCTTAGGAGTGTTTGTTATACATAAAGGCTCCTCTGTACAGCAACTATACACTTCAACCTTCACCTGGAAATCTGGTCTTGCTTCATCACTGAAGTGGGGGAGGAGAAAATTTCAGAGCGTTTGTTAATAAACTGTGACATGCAGCCAAGGAATGCTGCTGCTACTTTATATATTAAATAACATATTTCCAATCGAGGGAAGGAATGCCATAATATTCAGGCACAGGCATACATTAATATGGAATAAAGGACTAGAATACACAGCAGTAACTCAGTGTTGAAGTAATGAGATGAATGTTATAACTGAACCATAAACAATTACAAACAGGAAATTCAACGTTTAGGTTAAAAACTGGAAAAAAAACAAAACAACCGTGTTATGGAAATACACAGGCAAGATATTCAAACACACTTAAATCTGCCCTCTACTGTTACACAAAAATCACATGACTGAAAACCTATCCATGCCCATGGTCCTAAATTAGACTGAACTGTTTAAAATCCATCTTAGTTGCACCCCAACCCCTTCATACTACCAAAAAAAATCCTATCTCAGATCTAACAAAATCTGTCATTCATAACTACCCACTGCTGCCTGTCCACAGCCTTTCTGTTTTCAGTTCTACCAATTCTCTTGTTCTCAATCTTAGTCTTCAAACCAAAAGCCCAACCTCATCTTTCAGGTACAAATCAGGTCATTACACAGATGCCCATAACAAAATCATCCCAAAAGCTTTTATAACAAGCCTTTCTTTATCTCAGGGGACACAAGGCAAGTTAGAGTTGCCTTTTCTACTTTTCTTTTGAGAATTTCATAGAAAATTATTAACGGTCAAATCTCATATCTTTGAAGACACAGATTTAAATATTTGCCCCCCCCCCTCTAAGACTGAAGAAGTGTTTTAGAGAGTTCAAATCTGATTTAAACTCAGTTTTCAGGATCTTGATTTAAAGTTTTTGGTAGCCCTAGCTTTCCACTCAGTCTTCCTCAGGAGACTGAACCTGAATTGTTGATATAAAAAATAAAGGGGGAGGAGGGCAATTAAGCACATGTTCAAATGGGTGTAACAGAATATGAGGTGCTACATGAGGAATGAGACTGTAGCCTGCCCCACAGAATAATACCTAAAATACTGGGTGCAACATTTATGCCTATACTTCCAGGTTTCAGCATTAATTCAATTCTGTCCTTGAGATATAAGTTTATCTCTTAATATAAAGAAAAAGTCTTTATATAAATAAATACAGATCAAGTGGCACATCTACAAGCAGCATCATTCCATACACAAAACCCAGCCTGCCAAGGTGAGGTTCCACCATCCACCGGAATGGTGGTTCCACTCTGCTGATTCCTTTGCTCACAGCAAAGCCCAGAGGACCTCAGCCAATCTTATTCACAGTCACACACTCTTCCAAAAGAAAACAGCACTGTTACTTCACTCAACAGACGTAAATTATACTCACAATATGGTTACATTTTCAAAACAGATATCTGTTATTGCTTTATCCACAATAGTCACCTCGGTATCAAAGACCTGGGCTCCCATTCTGAACAGACAAAACACTGCATAGCGCTGTGACTCTGCAGGGAGGCAAAGAGAGGGCTCATGAGCCAAATTGCACATGCTGGACACTTCCAGGAAACAGAAGCATATAAAATGGTGATTCAGACCTCTAAGGAATTAAATTCTTCCCACCATAAACTCTCATCACAGGATTCTAAGATAATTGACTTATCAAAGCTGCTGTATAGGTAGAACAATATCCACAAAGGGAAAAAAAAATGCCTACCTCTTTAAAAAAAAAAAAATGAGTAATGAGGTGTAGTTTGTGCTAGCAACTTCAAAAATGTTAGTAGAAATGGAATTCATTTAATAAAACTGGCTTTTTGCAAAAAAAAAAAAAATTAGCATTTAATCCAAAGTCTGTATCATTTTATGAATGTGCTATGTAGGATTAGATTATTTTGCCATGCTTTGCCCCTCTGACCCTATTCAAAATCAAAGTGAAATCAATGCCAGGTGACAGCTGGAACAGATTTAGGGTTAATCTCCATGACACAGCAAAATGCATGTACTTGAAGACTATCCAATAATACACAACACCAACAGACAACTTTCATTTAAATTTCTCACTGGAAACTGGCTCCAATACACTCTCCCAAGTGTAGACAACACATAGAACAATGTGTTTAATCAGAAGTTTCTCAGTTAACCATTTAATAACTTTTTTTGTTGCTTTCCTCAGCNATTCGAATATCTAAAGGAGATAAAAAAAAAGGTGGGGAAATTAAGTTACAATCAATACTGTAGATTTGTCACCAAAACAAATTACAAAAAGTTTCCTGTTTCTTTTTCTGATGTTCCAGTGGTAACAGGATATTCCACTCAAAGAGCATAACTACTCCAAGTTTATTATCCATTTCAAAAGAAAATTCATCAATCACTTCAATTTGAAGTCTCATTTGTGTTTAGAAATTATGCTAGAATAAAAAATATTTTAAATCCCATTTTTAAATATCTGAAATAACATTTCACAGTGGCCTCTCAGAGGCCATTACTATGCAGACATGTAAACTGAAACTCTGCTTGCCTTGTGCTGGAAACCACTCATCCCACTGCATGAGGAAAACCTTCTTTTAATGAGAAGACTGGGATACTTTTACTGCAGACACTTAAGTCTTGTTTTGCTCACCACAGAGAAAACACCACTTGTAATCATATTCCCAGTTAAATTGCCTTAGTCAGCATAAAGAGTTTAGAAATCTTTTTTTAAACTCAAAAATGTCTTTCTACTTCAGAACCATAGGAGGGAGGCAATTACAGAACCATTATTTTAAATCATGCCTGTCATTTTAATACTAGAAAAGTATTTTCTTCAATAGATTTTCCAATTTATCTACTCAATCCAACACAGCACTGAGTGATATTTTCCTCCAGTTTAGACGATGTTTCTTATTATTCCCTTGTTAAAAGACAAATGCAGTGAGGAATTTATAAGTCCAGAATTGGTCTCTGAAGTACAACGGTGCTGTTTAAAAGTCTATGCAATATATTAAGTGACACATGATGGCAGCAGTGAACAGCACAAGCTCAACAGCCTATTGATAAAAACCTTCAACATTGTTATAAAGGAGCATTGATGACTCCACTGTTGATCTTCATATGAGGCTGATGGAAAAATCCACATACCTTATGCTAAGATGCAAAACAGTGGTGGCATTTTGGCAACAGATTGTCATGTATTCCTACAGGGGTTTACCCACAAAACTTCTCATTAATTTAAATAAAACCACATACAGTCCCACTGTCTCAGAAGTTAAATGAAAAATTCAAATTTAAGTTAAATTTGATTATGAGACATGTCATTATAAACCCTATTTCAATTTAGAAACTTTCAAATTCATCTGTTTTTAACTGTTCATGAAAACTAATGAATTTTCCAGTGGACTGACAGCAGACATCTTTAGACTGACACAACTGCCTAAAAATCAATATGTC
>VYZS01060927.1:38657-60962 GCA_013400695.1 Neodrepanis coruscans
ATTGTTATAAAGGAGCATTGATGACTCCACTGTTGATCTTCATATGAGGCTGATGGAAAAATCCACATACCTTATGCTAAGATGCAAAACAGTGGTGGCATTTTGGCAACAGATTGTCATGTATTCCTACAGGGGTTTACCCACAAAACTTCTCATTAATTTAAATAAAACCACATACAGTCCCACTGTCTCAGAAGTTAAATGAAAAATTCAAATTTAAGTTAAATTTGATTATGAGACATGTCATTATAAACCCTATTTCAATTTAGAAACTTTCAAATTCATCTGTTTTTAACTGTTCATGAAAACTAATGAATTTTCCAGTGGACTGACAGCAGACATCTTTAGACTGACACAACTGCCTAAAAATCAATATGTCACTGTGTTCTGAAACTTTCAATTCTAAACATGCATTTGCATAGTAAGCATTTCTAAAACTATTTTTTTTAAATAAAGAGAAATAGTTTCATTAAAACCATTACAGAAGCCTCTCTTCCAACTCTGAAAATATGTATATTTATCTCTGTCAGAGACAGAGCAGAGTGTTTCTCTCCTGAAAGACAAAGGTCTTGAATTTACATAAATATTTGTAAATAGTTACAAATAAAAGCCCTTTTTCATTATTAATCATAGCACACTCTGAATGACAGTTCTAATGAGCTCAATAGTCTTGTTAGCAATTAGAAAACTAGATTAAAGATTACTTCTATATGCCACTTCCAATATCTTGCTTGCTGAAAAATTTATACCTTTGTCAGGAAATCTTCAGGATACAGATAGTCCATTGCTTGGACAAGTTTAACCTGATACTTGTAAATCAGCTTTCAATTCATTCTTGGATTGAAAGAGGTGTCGTTCATCGACAGCAAAGATCAATTTTCACACACCTTAATTCCAGTCACCATCAGCTGTAAATCCATGCGGATGCAAATTGGATACATTCAAGCACTACAGTTAATCAAATTTAAAGCCAAAGAGTCCTTTATAAAATTTCGATTATGCTTTGTGATCAACATTTAATATATTGTCTTCTGACAAAAAAAATAAATCAATTGATATGGTAACATCAATGATATAATTTATTCACACATGTGAAGAATAAGTAAAAATGCCAGAAATGTGAAAATCTGTGGATTAAGGAATGCACTCCCCCTGCAGTATCTGTCACACTCCTGCTTTCTGTAGGAGCACATTCCTCAGGAGTTCCTGTACGGCTCCTCCTGAACTTTTGGTGCTGTTCACATCACCCCCCATTTTTCTGATAACAGTCTAAGCTTCTGGTATGTACTAACAATATGATATGCTAGTAGATTTAGAAGTGGATGGATTACTTGCTAATGGAAAATCAGGATTTAATAACAGGTGATCTATAGAAAAAAACAAACTTTTCATACTACAAAGAGGGTCCTTAAAAAGAATTCTGATTTTCTAAAGATAACAGAAGTGTATTTTATGACCCTGAAGTCTTCACTGCAGATAACTCTCCAAATCCAAAAAAAGGTGCAACCACAGCACAGACAGGCAAACAGATGCTTTCATCCAACTACCATAAGGAGGAAAGACAGATACACATTCTGCAAACAGCTGTGCTGGCAGAAAACATTATTGAACCATGTGCTCATCACTCTTCTGCTACTACAAGTTACCTTGCTTAACGATATGCCAAAATATGCAGAATCAACTGAAACAGTTTCAGTAGCGAGCTGTTCTACTCTATTTTATTTTTAATGAAGCAGGTCAGGGAGCACAAACAGATCTGTTGGCAAAGCTGGCAGAACAGCCACAGGAATGCTGAATGCAGTAACACTGGCAGAGAAAATAATAACTCCAGAGTGCTGAAGTTTGAGAACAGCTAGGAAACAGTGTATCAGCCCACTAGAAATCACTGTAAAATATTCTTGTTATGCACTCTTATTGAAGCCATACCACTATACCTGTGCTGTAGTAGTGTAACCTGCATTACCTACATAAGTTGTGTACTAGTTATCATTGTGCCCTCAGTTTGTGAGACGTGCCCTGTACTATCACTTAAAAGTCTGTTGTTGTGGGGAGAAAAAAGTTTTCAGCACATTCACACTTATTTAGCTTTGAAATGCATTCAGTGTTCAATGGCAAACAGAAAAAAAGTATTTCCCTCTGTGGAAGGCCCGGTAATTTAAATGGAAATACAAGGTAGGATCTTCAAAAGCTTGTGTGTGACTTTCATACAAGTCCCCTTGAAGCACTAGAGGATTCATGACTCAACCCCATACACTCTTTTGGAATACCATCTTGTTTGTGTCATTTGTATTGCAAGCCATTGCCCAGCCAATTAGCTTCTATAATTAACTGACCACCCACTCCCTTACCTGATAGAGCAACCTTTGCTCTGCATGGCACCCGGTCTTTCGCCCCATTTTCTGAAGACCTGCCAAAAAAAAGAAAAGAAAAACAAGATCTGATATCTGTGCATTTAGACATCTAAAACTCAACCCTTTTAACATTGAAGAGTGTCAGGGTTTTCATATTATAGCTCATTTCAAACACTCTCCTTTAATTTTGGTATCTCTGGTTTAAGACATGAATGATTAATTTCTTAAGCATAATCTGGAAGGAAGGTACACCATCAATTTTCTTAATTCCCTGGAAGATTTTACTCCAAAGCTTATGTAACCTGGGTATTGAAGATGAGTATATTCATCTTTCTTTTCCAGCTCCAACAGGATCAAACACGTTATTAATTTTTCCCTTCTGTTCACATCAATGAAGATGCAACTTCATTTATTATTGTTTAGAGAATTGCCTCCTCCTCTATTAACATGAGCTAATTATAAAATGTTGCTTTGCTAACGTTGTGATTTTACATGCAGGCACAGTTTGCTAAATAACCAGAGCACAGACCTCAAGGTCAACCTGAAATTGGATCAAAAAAAAATCTGTAGATAATGAGTAACAAGAGTGCTCTGTGACTGCTCCTAACACCTAAACAAACAAGGTGAAATGAAAATTTCTAGCTGCTGCCAGTATCGTGACTTCCAGAGGCAGTTACAGTATCTTCAGAACTCAGATTACAGACCCACACAAGAAACAGTAATAAAATCCACTTGAAAACCCTAAAATTTTCTCTCTCAGCCACAATTAAGCTTCAACCCAATTCTAGTCTTGAGCAAATACCAAAGGAAAGAACTGCAAATGCACTATCAACTACTGAAGATGTAATTTAAATGATAGAGAAATAACTCCACAACATGCAGCTCTTCTAATGACCTAATGACTTCCAATGACAACTGAGGACAAAATCCTAAGGAATAGATGACACAATAGAGCAAAAATCACAGCTATTCAGATGCATCTCCAAATATCTCTGCCCTGCTCTGGACATGTGCCAGCACCATTCTGTGGTCATTGAGATCAAAGACAAGGAGTTGAGTAAATCAGCATGTACCCATACCTGATATTGTTACATCACTAGAAACATAAATAAAAGATCTCTGTAAATGTTTTCATATTAGTAGGAAAAAGCAATGGACCCACCATAATTACAGAATGCCACACATATTATGTGCTGGTTTTCAAAATCAACTTTCAGACAGAAAATGCAGCTCTTTCCTCCAACAAAACCCACAATAAAACCAGATTTATGAAAGCAAAAAGTAGCAGAACTGTTCCTACAGATACAATTAACAGTAGCCAAACTCAAAGATTTTCTATGTTAAACTGCAACATGATACTTCATTAAATTAATAACCTGACAGCAAAAATGTCTGCACTATGATTCTCAATATAGCACCCCAAATATATTCCAACAGACAAAAAATTATAGCATTATTCAAATAAAACAGGCATATTATAGCTTATTCAAGGGTTACAATGTGAGAATATTTGCAACTCATTTTCCTTCCTATTTAGTGTTATCTCCTCGCTGTAGTTAACACAAGTGGCCAGCAGAGGGTACCAATTAACCATGATGATTCCATTATTAAAGGGCCCTTAACAACAGAAGGAATGAAAAATAAGTGTATTCTGACTTGGATAACTTTGTTTTGTTCTCTCAGACTTAGTCAGGTACCTTTTTGTGTGCTAAAGGTAAGCAGGAAAATATTCCTGCTGTGTCAGCTGATACAGAATTACAGCTCAATGTCAGCAATGAAGTTGTGTTTTTCTGGGTAGATTTGTGTTTAATTTTCTAAAGCAAAAAGAAGATAACAGAATGCTAACGTTTTAAGGCAGCTGTAATCTTTATTTATATGGGAGAAGAGAGAGGGAAGGGTTTCAATCCCCATTCCCAGACAGGATGCTAAAAACTCAGGTGAGCGCGAGCCCATTTCCCACTGCTGCCCTTTGAGTCTGAGCTGTTACTCACTGCTGTGCAGCTCTGCAGGGGTTGGGCTCCTCCTTTTGGCTCCGTAGCTGTGCCCTGTAGGCCCCTATCCGAGCATTGCAGACCATCAGGCTCTTAACTGCACGCAGGAGCTGCTCCCTCTGGGAGCTCACTGCCAGCAGCCTGCAGATGCCTTCGCGCATGCGGACCTCGAAGTCGATCTTCTCCTGGATGTCACATTCCTGGATGTGCAAAAAAACCCCAAACAGACAAAGGGTTAAACAAAGAGACAACTGAATTTTTACCTGGCTCGACTTATTTCACAGCAGGGATAGAAAATTCTAGGTTTTACTTGTGTGCAGCTACTGCAATGGTTAGTGAATGTAAGAGTGGTAGTTCTCTCTTCAGGAACAAGAAAGTGAAATGAGGATGTAAGAGATTCACTGTATCCATTATACAAGCAAATTCCAAGCCAGGTAGCAAGATGACCTCACTGTAGCATCTTAAACTACACAGAATTAACAAGCTTGGAAAAAAATGTAGAGATCATCAAGTCCAACCTATTGCCCAACTTATCAACCTACCAACCAACCATTCAATCATCTAAATGTGTCATTCATAGAGTAACATGTGGTCTGAACAAAGCTTATAAATTAACATCCCACTTTTTACAGAGATCCCTCCTAAAATCTACTTCAAACTGAGGAAAATGTCTACAATATTTTAAACCAATCTCGTTACCTCTTTGGCCATCTTAAAAAGAGTGAAGAAAACGTGGATTTGTTCCCCTTCGGTTTGATAAAAAATTCAGGTAACAGCAGAAGCAAAAAAAACCATCCGAATATTTGACTGTTTTGGGCAAAGAACTGAAAGTAGTTAGAGAGTTGTGGTAGCTTCAACTCTATACAGGGATCACAACATGCACACTTTTCATTCAAAGTATGAAATAAGCTCAACTTGCCTGGCAAGTGACTACAGTTTTGCATCACTGTTTTTTGAAGGAATAGGGTTTTTTTAAAGGTATTTTAAAAAGTTCTGGGCAGTCAACGTTGTCCTACACCCAAAACAAGGGCTTGGGTAATGGATCTATAAGCAATTGACTGAAACTCATGGTACAATAACTTGAATTTACAAGTTCAGTCTACAGACAACTGCTCTCCCTCAGGTCTCCAAACAGGACAGAAACAAGGGGGAAGCCAATTTCCACAACTCAAGTACCTGAGAAATCCAGAACCCCAAGAAAGGGGTAACATGGATGATTTTCTTTTTCACATGGGGATTCACTCACAGTTGCTTGGTGGTGTATAGCTCCAAAAACTCACATCAGAGATATTTTCCCTGATACTTGCAGTTGATATACAAAGACCAGGGACCCGGTATAGCACCATAGGCTGCCTCAGTTCTCCCTCATGTGTTTGCTTTTCAAAGTTTCATTCACAGCAGTGCAGGATAAAGCAGGGCACCAACACTTCTGCATCCCCAGCACCTGCTTCTCTATCCACACTTCTTTCCATGGCCCATCCCAGAAGAAAAAAATTATAAAAATCAAGGGGGTGGTAGAGGGGGAGAGAAGCAAATAGCTTTCATCAATCTTCTTTTATTCTGAGTCAAATTTTACACAGCTATGAAAACCCACACCTGTCCCTAAAAGATAATTACTTTTCTTTGAGCCCATGCTAATGAAACAGCTGCTACAAAGTCCAGGAGAATGAAATTGTACTTCTCCCTATTATTTCCCAGGAAAGCAGCCTCTGAACTGCCCCAGCTCCTCTCCACATCTATTACCTGGTACATGACTGTGGAGAGGAAATAAACACTCCTGGTTTGGGGCATCTGCATGTATCCAAATTAGAACCACACAAAGCATTCAGCCCATGCTACATCTCAGCCAGGCTCACACGAAAGATTCTGGACTAACCATAAATGGCTGTTGGGTGACAGTTAAATAACCACACCATACAAATCTCATCTGAAGGAATAATTTAGCAGCCTGATTTGGGACACATGAAGTTCTTCATGCCTGCCAAAAAAGATTGGTCAGCTTTTCTTCCCCCCCCCCCCCATTCCTTCTAAAAATACGAGCACACCATCTGGACGAGGAGGGATGGATGACACAGCACTGTTTTGCCATATGCTGCCTACTAAAGCACCGTTTCCCCGTGGTCTCCATCCTTCCCCCACCAGTGGCAGCACAGCCCAGACAAGATCACTGACAGTGGCTGGAACAGTGGTTCCACGCTCAGGAACCTCCTAAGCAGCACTTCTAGAGGGTATTTGAATTCCCCACTCGGGTAAACCAAGTATAAGAAATTGCAAAGGACTTGCAGTATTACACAAGTGATGCGGCCACAAACAAAGAAAAAAAATCCAAAAAGTAACAACAGCCGAGAAAAGTTGTATGGGTTTTGCTGAAGGAAAGACGGGTTGAAATCTAACTTCATTTAATTGGTAACTTAATCACAGCCTTTCAGAATCTTATTCCAGTGAGAATCCTGTTCTGATTTACTGCCCGTGCCTTACATCTAAACCCCGTAAGTTTATTACACTTACTTAGTTAACCAAGTAACCAGGCAGCGCCTGTCCTGAGACAGGGGCTGTGAAGCCAAGACACCAGCTTGGGTACTTCGTAGCGAGCCCCAGGAACGAGCGTCTGCTGCAATTGAACTCGAGATTTAAAAGTACACCCAGCCCCTGGGACTGGAAAAGCGGAGAGGTGGAACGGAGCAGCTCCGAGCGCCCGCGGAGGGGCTGCACTGCCCGGCCACCTGCCCCGGCTGCACGGGCGGACCCGACCCGACCCGACCCGACCCTGCCCCTGTCCCTGCCCCTGTCCCTGCCGTGCCGTGCCGTGCCGTGCCGTGCCGTGCCACTCACCGTGCCCGCAGCTCCGGGCCCTCCCGGCCGCTCCATCCTCAGCGCCCTCGGCGGAGCCGCCGTTCAAACCTCCCGCCCCCGGCAACGGCCGCGGCCGCCCCGCCCCGGGCCCGCCCCGGCTGAGGGCTGGGGGTGGCGGGAGGCGCGGCCAGGAGCCGGCGGGGTGTTCAGCTGCCGAGCGAGTGCCAGTCATAAAGCCCAGGACAAAACCTTTGCTCCTGGCTGATTTGTTCTTCTGAAATTGGCCGGTCTTTGGGGACGAGCGCAGCCGGCTCTGCTTCCAAGCGCGCCATGGATTGTGAACCGTGCTCTCTGGTTCTCTGTTGTTCGTCTAATTATTGCATCTTTAATATGATGGTGCTTCAATGGCTGCGCTAGCAGCATGTATTGTGAAAAGTATATTATACTGGTATATACTGAATTAGCGCGTTAATTATAATAATAAATACAATGCAATTATTCATTGAATTGACTGGAGAGGAATGGGAGCCATCTCTCTTCTGCTGCCAGTTTTGCAGCTCTGCTCGTCTTCAGCAGATGAAACAAATGAGCCAAAGTAGTGTCTCCCATCCATCCCTCATCTCCGATTTCTTGGCTTTCCTCTCTGAATTCCTCCTCGGGAGGTGATGGTCAGAAGCACAGACCCTCATTGCTTCGCACATGGTTGTGAACATTTGCGGGAAGTAAAATGTGCTGGAATGAGTGAGATGTACAGTGTTGCTAACAGCTTTCTACAGAAGACAGAAGTCTCCAGGCTAACATATGCTTATTTAAAATTTAAGAAAATGCAGTTAGAGGGGAAAAATTTTGAAAGCCTCATGGCTTGGTCAGGGTTTCACACAGGCTCGGTGGCTCTGCTTGCCCCCTGACATTTACAACTGAGGCACACATGCAGGGGGCAAGCCTTGAAGGAAAATCAGGAATTTCTGGACCAAAGGTATATATTCCTTAGTACAAGGCAGGGGCCAGGCAGCTCTGCTTCCCTCCAAAGCGCTCAAGTCTCACCTGGGGGCAGAGAGGCAGCAGCAGTTGTTCAGCAGCTCCTCTCTCCATCTTGGGCTGTGTTTTTTAGCATAAGGAGGCCTTCAGAGGTTCATTAAGCACCTTCATCCCATTCTAAAGTCCTATGTGTACCACTGGCAGGACACATGCCACAACTGGAAAGCCCTGTCCTAGGTTATATGTGTTTTAATGCTCCCTCCTGTTCTTTAGGCACTGACTTCCCCAGAAGTCTTCCAGTGGGGAAATCCCACCAGGGAGCAAAAAGGCTTTTACTTAATCAAGGTGCGATACTTAGAGGTGCATATGGACAAGCAAGATATCTAAGAATTTGAAGGAGATTGAGAGGGAAGTCTCCATCTAATCCTGGTGCTTCATGCATCCCAACATGAGCCTTGGGTTCCTGTTTCTGCTGCAGAGTTCAGAATTTGAGACATATCAAGAGCAACCCATCAAACAAGAGGAGAACATGAGATGCCAAATCATAGTGCCCTTTTGCTTCACTGTAAGGCTTATCTCTTAAAGTGTAGTCTGGCCTCTCCTGAATTATTCAGGGATGGGATTCAAGCCTCAAAAATCTCCAGACTACAGAAGAAAACTAGAAACAAGAGCATATCATGGGTTAGTGGAATTGAACCAAACAAGTGAAAGTCCTAAGTTAACTGAACTGCACTGTCCTTGAAACAATATTTGACCTTGAACTGTTTGTAAGTGAGGCTACAGCCTTGACAAATACCAATGGCTAAAACTCTTTGATGAGTTTGATGTGAAGTGTGGGAGCAGCTGTGAATGATAAGATTACTGTAGAGGTAAAGAACTAAGGAAAGATTACTGTAACTCTGCCTTGCCAAAACTCATTCACCAACTCAGAGATAGTGCACTACCACAGAAAATGAATACAGCTTGTGAAAAAAACACGCTGAAACACTTCCCACCCAGTATCATCCCAAGCAGTTCAGGTTAGAATCCAGAACAAACCCAACTAGTTCAAGGTTTCTAGAAGCACTCCCTGCAAGACTCCTGAGAACAACTGTCTCAGGTGTGCACCAAAAGGGTTTTGTCAAAAGCCAGAGTGGCTACATGGATGCAATAAAAATCACTGCAAAAGGACAAGTTATGCCCTAAATTATTTCAGACAACCAGCATCTCTAAAGTAAATTTTGCTGGTGGTGTAGACAGTTCCCAGGAATCTGTGGCAGCTGTCCAAGAATTTTAGAAGCTAATTAGCATGGTGTTGCAGTACAGTCTGTTCAGCAAGTCCTAGACTTGGTGAAGTCCCAAAATGTGACTGCTAGCAGCATAAAGAGCCCATCCCTGCAGCCCTTACACATTCCTACTGACACTGACTTGAATTGGAACCCTTAAGATATCGGTGGGAGTTAAATGTGTAGGACTCAGCCCTAAGCAACACAAATAGTATCTTCTCAAGCTCAGTGCATACCTGCTCTTCAGATGCTTCAAGTGTGCAGTTTTTCACCACATTAGGAACATGTTACTGTAAAGTCTGGCTTTTTACACTCTTGCACCTGCTTCTGCTTTCGTTCTCCTTTGGATTCACTTTCTAGAGACCTTCGTTTTTTTCATTATAAAATCAAGCTTCAGTGGATCTGTCAGATGCTTAATTAAAAAATTAAACATTTCTCCAAACTCCTAGTTCAATCTTTTAAGGGAACATTAGACTGAGACATTAAAGGCATTTCTGCAGGTTTTGTATGAGGTGAGATGTTCTCTCCACACTCCAAGTCTAATTTCAACAACACTCTCCTACTGTTGTTGAAGCGCACTAACTAACTTGAAATGAAGAAGGCTTTATGCCATCTATATTCTCCAGAGATTTGGGATTCAACTAGCAACTATTCTTCTCCCTAATTGAAGAATAATCCCGGCAGACAGCAACAATAAAAAAGGAAGTATTTTAACTTTGGGTTTTTTTCCAGACAAGTCTCCATTGAAGGGCAAATAAACCCAAGGCACAAGCTATAAAACAAGGAAAATCCAGCAGAGTCACTGCAGAGAAGACAGAAGTGGGTAGGGTGAATTAAATAGGGGATCTATATCCTGCCTTCGGGGGTTTCTTAAGTGAAACATTTTTTTCAGATGAATCACACAATCCTTTTATTTGCCACTCGATTTGCATTGCAAAGGACTTGGCTTCCTTCTAGTATTGCGGAAACTGGATAGCAGAGGAAAGATCATTGTCTACCTAAATCACTGTTCTGCTCAAGTGTTAGATCAGCACATTATTTTAAATGTTAGTCCCATCATTTTGGTTTAGCAGGTACAAAATGTCTACACCTACTCTTGACAGCACTGCAGTATTTTTCTTAATTTCTTAGTTCCCACAGCTTGCTACACCTACTCCTTGAATATCATCAGTGTGCCAGTAAAAATCTATTCAATTCCTCTTCAGATTTATCTTAAATGGAAATACATGAAGATATGTGCAGGACGCATGGGAAAGAATTTGCAAAGGCTTTTTATAACTGACTTCTACTTATTTAATTTTAAACTGAAAAGCAAACTGTTAGCATTGATTGTCACTTACTTTGATTACTTTGGTATGGGACCATCGTAGAATGCTTAAATGAGCAGAGACTCTGGAATTTAGGGTGTTTACCTGAACACTTACTGGAGCCTCAGTAACTCATTTCTTCGTTTCAGCCTGCTGAGCTCAGTTGAAGTCTTTCCATTCTTGAAGCTGGGCAGAAAAGCAACATGTAGTCCTACAAAACAAATTAAACATGGGTAACTACCTTACAGTAATGAGCTTCAGTTTCAGTTTTGATTGGATAAGGTGAAAATTAATCATCTGGCCAATGGCCTAACTCCATCAAGGTGAAAGTTATGACAAGAGAAAACTTCATAGGCTCCATCTTACCTAAATGATAAGTGTGAAGTAGGTATCTTCTCTAAGGTAGTCATGGTGCCTAAGTCAACTAGGATGCATCATTCTTACCTTTCTTAGCTAATTAGACACAGAGGCCAGAACAGCTTAGAATAAACTCTTATTATTTCCAGTGTTCTCAGATTAATCTTACCCTGGGAGCCTGCTCATCTTCTGTTCAAGAGTTTTTAATGTTCTGAAGTCCTCCTTCAACTGTTCTAGTTCTCCCAATGGCACTGGAATCCCATCTCTGTATGATGCCATCAACAAAACATTGATACCAGCTGCTTCGATTAAGTATTTTTTGATCATTGTATATTTGGGAAGAATTTCTAAAAGAACTGTAGGGGCCTAAAAAAGTACAAGGTATTATTTTTCATTTTTTCCAGATAAGATTCCAGAAACTGAATTGTCCCAGTATTCCTGATGTCAATCTGATCTTGAAATGCCTTCAGATAAAATTACTGTCATCTTTTTAAATCATCATGTATGAGATAAATGCACTCAAAATACATTTCATAACAGAAATTGTAAGTTACAAAATCTATCCCTATATGAATTTGGAAAACAGTTTCTGAGATCAAACCTGAAAACCTTGAAAATCAAATTAAACACTGCATGACTATAAACTGCAATTTGATCAACCTGTATGTCTTAATGTTGCTCATGCTCAGGACAGGTGATGAAAGAGTGGTTAACTGAGTTAGACCAGTCACAGGTACTCCTCTGCTTGGGAGACCTGAGGCATTGGTTTTGAAGCCAATTCACATGTAGTTCCCACATAGGTACAGAACCAATCCCACCAGAAGTATCCTGTTAGATGAGGATTCTCACAGGACATTGATAGGTCCACTAGAAACCTTTCTCCAGCTGAGAAGACAATGTGCACACATAGTGTCTAACAAGGCATGAGTTTTTCCCCAGCTTTAGAAATTTATATGGTCTCTCTTTTCTGTTCTACTTCCTACCTTCACAGCTGTCAAAGGAATGAAATTATCTTTTGTTCTTTCTAAAACCAAAGTTGGTTGAAATTGGTTGCTTGGATCCACTGCTGATAGGGATACAGAGAAACTATGGTCACACAAAGAAGGAAACCCAGAGATGTCCTTTTGGCTGCTCCATATTAAGGGGCTGTCTAGTACAAGAAGGATTTCCTAGAGACTCTACAGTGTCTCTCCCATTTATCATGCCTTTTACCAGGATTCCTCTGTTCAGTGCACAGTCCTGCCTTGATTTCTTGTGCATTTACTGCAGGTGGCATTTAGTGTTTAAAATATCCATCCAAGACATCTGCATCCAGATGTTTGCTGGGCAGTGTGCTGGTGAAGTGACCAGTTTGCGTCATGGGAGAATCTAACTGGGCACTCTATGTTCTAGTTTCAGGATCAGGTCTGTTATGATTTTTCCCAATTGATCTTGCACAGGCAAATGGAAAAGTCACTGGATCGTTTAAATGGATTCCCATTTTGAATTTGAAAGGGGGAATAAGTAGACTATCACAACTGTCATGATAATCTCCTATATGAGAAAATACTGAGAGAAAATCACATTCCTTTTGATAGGCAGAGGACTACCATCTATTGCTGGGCAGATGCAAGCCCATTTCTGGTAGCAATCTCCCAGGAAAAAGGAAAAATTCTCCTCTTAGCTCTTGGGATTTACATAATTGGGGTTTTGTTTGTCTGAAGGTAGATAAAAGCAGATGGTCTCTGTTTTTCCCCATACGATTTAGAACCTCTCTGCAGAATACAATACTTGGCAAACTGTCTCTGCCTGAAGTGAGTTTGTAATCTGGTCTGATTTCTTCCAAGTCCTGGAGTGTAGGTATCTAGGGAGAGAAACATGGCACAGCAATGTGCTCTGAAGACCAAGCAACATAAGCTGCCCCTCTGTGCAGTCACAGGCACTCAAGTTCCACCTTCACTGCAGCATTGCTAAGGAATTAAATAGTGACTGTCTCTTACCAAGGTACGTCTTGAGGTGACAGCTGTTGTCCCAGATAACTGAGGCCAGTGGACTATAGCCCAGTGGACTAGTGAATAAATTCCTTTGCATTTCACAGGGTTTTTGTATTGCTTTGTTCCTGTCTCAGGGAGGATATTCAAAGGAGTATGGGTAGGGATCTATACTTCACTGCAAACCCTCACTTTGCCCCAAGAAATGTGTCTCATCAGTAAGAGATTGGTTTGTATCACTAGTTTTCCCTTTTACAGTTGGGGCTATAATCATCCACAGCTCTGTAGTTCCTCCTGTCTTGCGACAAAGCTATAGACTTTCTGCATTTTTCTAAGTCCTGAGTTGGGTTCCAGCTGAATAAACAGGTATTTATCATATGGATCAGGCCAAGGAAGGACGAGCCAAACCAATGAGTAAGGCAAGTGTTATTTCATGAAAACCCAAATAACATCTCATTACTATCAATATATTATCAGTATGTACAACATAATAACCATTTGTGGTTGGAAAATTCATCAGAAGTTTTAAATCTCTGTTCCTTAAGGAAAATCTGGCTTGCAAGTTGTGTCCTGTTTCTTACAGAAATAGATACTGAAAAAATATTGAGCAGTTGATCTATTCAAGTGCTTAGATTAAAGAAATACATCCATAAGGATAAGAGGATTTAAATTTTTAGATCCACCAGTTAATTTTCCGTTCTGAGTGTCCCTAGTCAGTGTGTCTCCACCAAACTTCCGTCTAAATCCAATCTCTTCCTCTGCCCCTGTAGAGAGTGCAATGTCACTGTGAAATAATTTGCCTCCACGAAACGTCAAAAGAGCCATAATGCAACAAAATATTTGGCACAGCACAGCAGATTCTGGGACCCCATTAGGGTTGTAAGGCTGTTCCTAGGAATAAAGCCAGTGTCAGAGACAACACCTTTTATACAGGTGATGATTTTTCACTGAATCAATGCAATGTTGAATTGAAATTGTCCACTCACATGTAGGAGGAACTAAAATATTATTTTCATAAGGTATAAAGATCTAAGGAGAGGAAGTCACTGTGGAGGACACTGTGTCCTGCAAACACCTCACAGCCGGGGTGATGGGCAGCACACCTTCTCCTCAAGGTCACCACAGTTTCACTGAGGAAAACCAGTCCACCTATTTTTCCCTTACTTCAGTTTCCCTTGAAGTCAAACCATGGAGAGAGGATGGAATTGGGACATAACTGTGTTCTCTTCAATGTGAGATGGAAACATTTCTTGCTAATGATAGTATTTTTTTGCCTAATAATATGACCCATTTTTACTTGCTATTATAAAAAGTCAGAGGTTAAGTAGCAAATATGAGTACATTCTACCTAAGGTTGGTTTGTCAGAGATTTCTATCATCCTTCTAACCATCTAACAGTTTGTTAAATGAGCTGAGACAACACTTCATGTCACCGTTAGCATTTTAAATTGTAAATTATGGTAACAATAAATAGCACCTCATGATTTTAAAGACAATTTCAACTGGAAGAATAAAAATAACTAGCTCTGCCTGGATGCATGCATGACTTACACACATACACATATTTACTTTCTTATTTTAAAAATCAATTTGACTTCTAGTAAGCTATTTCTAGCACTTGATTCTGACGGCATGTTGGTACAGTGTCATCAAAAAGCAATCAGGCTGTTCAAAAAAAAAATCAACAAACAGCAAGTAAATTTTTCATAACAAGTTATTTCAGCAGCTAATGCAGATCCAGAGGGGAAGGTGTCCAAGTTTGATCTGGGACATAGAAGGACCACCTGTTTAAGATAATTCCCAAATACTTCTGTGCAAACAGCATTTGTGCACTAAGGCAGTTTTAACCCACAAATTAAAATCTCTGCTTTCTTTTATTCTTTCTATAGTGGGGAATGTCTTTTCTGCCCTGTCCATCAATAATCTCTGCAACACTGAGTCATCCTACTTACATAGACAATACATTAGATTTTGTGAAAGAAAACATGAGTAAAAGCAAGCCACTTACTAACACGAAGACCATTTTTACTTCATTTATTTCACAGTGTGGGCACTCCTACTATAGTCTTTATTTTTTAAAAATACCCCTGCTCTGTCATACAGTCCCCTCCAGACCTGTACTGACTTCCACCTTTAAAACACGAGCCCAGGAGGGAGCTTTGAAAGGTACGAGTGGGCTGTTGCTCCTCAACTGCCCTTTGTGTTGCTCCAAGTCTGTCCTCTCATGGACATCTCTGTCACACTTTTAGTGAGGGACACATTCTTCCACACAAATATGTGTGTTGTTACCTCTGCCTGCTACACAGAAAAGTACACACTCTTGCTGGATGGAATTACACAGATACAATTGGCACCATCAGGCACTGAAGCATCCAGAACTTCACTGGCATCTTTCATGCAGGCAGTACACACATTACTAATCTGAACAGGTTTTTCTCATCACCACCCCAGTCACACAACTTTTTAGGCATTCCTTTACATGGTATCATTTTAGGGATAAGTTTCATATATACTTGGCACCATATTGGTTTATGTGCCACCAACTTACCTTGATAGCCAGCTAAAAAGTCATCCATAGCAAACAGGCTTCTCCAGGCTACAGCTCTCAGGGATTGGATTTTTGCAGGGGATGAGTCATTCCCTTGTTGCTGATGGTTTCACCACTGGGCATTTCCGAACTAAATTTACTGACCTAACCAAATATCCTGAGTTTAGGATAAAACGTTTTAGGAGAGAACAAATGGCAACTCTAATCCTGGGTAGCATGGCAGCTTTCATGGAAGCCTTGGAGAAACTGCAGGGAAATTCTGCATGCTGGGAAGGCTCACCTGAGTTTAACATAGGCATTAGTCAGGCTGGAGATGGGACCATTTGGATGAGATCAGTTTGGGCTCAATTACTGCTCCCTGTGGGAGGATCCTTGGCTGCAAATTATATCAATTTAGCAGCCAGCTGGGGGCAAGAAATTTGAGAAAAGGATAGAAAGCACCATGCCACAATACATTTTTTTCCTTTGGTGAAGACACATTCTTTCAGTTCCCAGCCTCAGATGAAGCTAGAAGTACCTACTCACACAGCCAGAAAGGCAGATGTGTATGTGAAAACATCTGTTTTTAGGAATCTTTTTACATATCAACTGTTACTTATCTTTCAAATTGTGTGTCTACATTTCACCGCAGATGTGGCAGTGGTAGAAGTACAATATTTCCCAGCACCTGTTCCTTTCACTTATTTAATTTTTCCAAGTATACATATCTGTTAAATTACCTAGAGCACAATGTTTTCTGTTTGTTTGCTGCCTGCACACACATCTTTAGTTGCACTTTTTAGGCCCTGTGAATGAGAACATGTCATTGACTTCAGAGCCTTGTTTGGAAAAGAATCTGCTTTGTGCATAAAAGCATTGACAGAACCTTCTTGTGTGCTCACAGGCAGTGCCTTCAAAGTGGTAGGGATTAAAGATGATCCATCACTTTTATCAAAGTGGTAGGTATTAAAGATGATCCATCACCTTGCTCTCAACACTGCAGATTTAGCAATTGCAAAGGGTAGCATTTATTATAACAACAAAAATGAAACTGTCCCTTGAAGGACAATGAACTCATGCCTCATTTTGCACTATACAAAGCATTGCTCCAACATAGGCCACCTGTTACAAAATACCAGATGTAAATAAAGGCTCATTTCTGCAGCAAGCTAAAAAAAGCCCCATTAATTGCCACATTCAGTGTCCTGCCCAGTTGCAGGAACCTCCAGCCTACCAGTCATTCTCCCAGGACAGCAATAGCTTATCCCTCAAACCTTTACATGTAATGGAAATGTGAAAATTAACTGCTTACATGAATATCAGAAAAGAGAAGAAAAGAGCATGAAGGAATAGAAACCAATTGCCCCTAAATATCCAATAAAATCAATATATTATCAGATGGCATTAAAGATGCAAGTCTGAACTGTCTTCTGTGTTCCTCTTTGATATTTGGGGTGCAGGCACCCTGAGCAGAAGGGAATTTAATACATGGAATACATGGCATCAATGTGAAAAGCTGCAGAGACAAGTTTTCTCAGGGAGTAGAAATGACTGGACTTAGGCTACAGAAAAATTTGCAACATGCTACTAAGTTTTGTCAGTATTCTTCTGAATCTAAGCTGAGGCCTCCTTATTGGTTTGAATTTATTACTATTGTATAAATATTTATTACTATTGTAAATGGAAAATAAAAAAGAACAGCTTTTGTTGCCCAAACAGGCTTTTTTCCCCCTGCTCTCATTTTGTTTTGGATCTCCTCTTTTTGAAAGAAGTACTTGTACTGTTGTGCTTCATGCTCTGGGTATTTTTTAGTACAGTGTTCCTTCTGGGCTAGTGCAATACCATTTGTAGAAAAGTGCCTTGAATTTAGTGATCCTTAAAAGTTACATTAAGATCGTTGATGTGTGACAGCAAAGACCATGCAGCACATCCAGCTGCTTGTTGGCTACTGACTCCATTGCCCAGGGTTGGGATCATTGCTTCTGGTTCCTGCAACATGGCAAACTCTGAGTTGCATTGAGCTCCCTGGCTAAAGGAACCAAAATTAATTTGAGATTTTAATCAAAAAAATTAAGTTAAATAATTTTAAGTCAATGGAGTGAGGATGGAAGAACTGTGGGCTTTGTACATTTGAATTGAAATGCTTTTATGGTCTCATGTGTTGGGAACTTGCTTGCTCATGCTGTCATTTCCTGTTGAGCCCAAACTATGTGACAGCACTACTTGACCAGAGTGTGGGAACAAGAAACGTTTCCAAATAAACTAAAACTGAAATGGGATGAGCTGCAGATTCTTCTCTTCCATTACTGGGGCTTTAATATCAGCCACGTTAGAAAGTGTTCCCCCCAAAAAAGGTCTTTGACTTGTGACCTCTGGATCACATTTACCTTTTGTAACCTTTGGCCTTTAGGTGACCTTTGCTTTCTCAGTGCCATTTGAGATTTTTGTGACATTTTGGCCTCTCAGTGACCTTTGAACTCTCAGAGTCCTGGCATAGGTAACAGGGATGTGGTGGAGCAGGGGAAGGGGAAGCGGAAGGGGAAGCCCAGCCCCACTGCTTCCCACAGGGTTTGGAACTGCTCCCCCACATGCTGGCATATGGCAGAGGACTGCATTTGCCACCACAGCTTAACACTGTTCTTTTTATGTCTCTGTTTATGTAAATTAAAAAAAATTCAAAACCCCAGCACATAGGTTTAGGCACCAAATTGTCTAATTAGATATATACGGCAATTCTCAGGCTTTTAATGGTCTTTTGGGCATTTTTCAGTTGGGGAATCAGTGTGATTTATTTCACATGTAGTTCCTCAAGCGTGGAAGGCATGTGGTATGAACTTGTAAAAGTGATGTTCCTTACCATCCAGTGCCCGTTGCAGAAAGAATGCTTTCAGAATGAAATAGCTTGAAATTCTGCTTTGATGGCAGCCTTTGTACTGTTCTTTTCTTTGGAGAAAATGTCTATATTTTAATAAGTCCCAGTGAGGGAAAGGCTTTGCTTTTGGAGAAATCCAAACGGAGAAATCTTTCTTTAAAGACATTCTGACATGTGTTTTGCCATCTTTTGGTCTCTTTTTTTTTTTTGAGTGAGGAAGCTTCTTTCAGAAACAAATGACCCCCTTCCTGCTGCAGAGTATGTCTCATTTCAGAAGAGCTCTGGGAACAACCATGGAGCTGGCTTACACCACACCCGTTTGTTGCAGCCATGTAAGATATTCTTCTTGGAGAGCCTTGCTAGGTTTGTCCCTTGCTGCCACCAGTGATGTCCTGACCCTCTTCAGCTGCTGTTACTTGTCCCAGAGTCCCAGACTTCAAGGGCCCAGAGGTCCTGCTACACGGTGGCTGCTAATGGGAGAAGCAGGAGCATTAAAAGGCTCAAGTTCATTCTTTCTTGAAAGGCTCCAGTTCATTCTCATGCACTTGGTATGTTCCTCTTCCCTCCCAAAATAAGCACAGTAAAGAGTAATCGGGTTGGAATTCACATCCCCACAACTTTTTCTCTCAAGAGGTATTATTTTTATTTTGTTTGTCCTCCCTAACTAAGTGAAATACCTTTTTTTTGATGGAAAATCGAGATGGCTGAAGTTCAGACCATATCTATTGCTGACACTCCTTCTTCTCCTGTCTTTTGGAAAATATGCCCACAGCCATCTCACACCTGTCCACTCTCACCAGGTATGGGCTAAACAGTGCAAATTAACCCAGAAGAGAACACATAGTTCTCTTTTTTCCCCAGAAGAGCAGGCAACAGTATGGGTAGAGAAGAGGAAAGTTCAACTTTCTGGAGTCAGGTCCAGTCGGGGGACACTAATGAGTTTGGAGAACCTGCAGGAAGACTGGAAGCTGACTGCAAATTGGGCAGGATAAGCTGCTGCAGGACCAAGGGCACTCTTGCAGCCCACTCTCTCTTGATGCTGTGACAACTATTTTGACAATACAGACCTGACTTTTTTATGATTTCAGGAGATGACAGACTGACTTTTAGTGATCAGATTGAAGTCTGTTCCCAAAGGAGGAGAAGGCAACAAATGACCTGCACCAGCCACACAAACTCAGCACATACATTCATGTTCTCCTCCTTCCCATTCACTGAGTGCTACTCAATCATTGTGCTAAAATGCACCATCAAAAGTCTCTTTCCTGCTTGCTGGGTATGAGTGCCTGTGGCAGCAAAACAAACATCATTGTATGTTTAATGATTCCTGAATATATCTGCAAAGCTGACATGAATCCCACTGTAAGGCACCACTACCATAAAAGTCATTAAAATACTTATCTAAAGTTTCTAAAGTCACTCCTTAGATTTTACTACTCACTTGTTGCTTCCTCTCAATAAACTGAGAGATAGTAAATACTAACTGCAGGTTGGTTTCAGCAGTTCCAGTTATCATGTGCATTTGTAGTTCATGCTCAACCACCAAGAAAAACATGGCACTTCCCAGCATACAAATGAACTGAGCTGAACTGGGATACCTATGGCAGGCCCAAAGAGATCATAGTGAATCCAGTGCTACCCCACATAAAAAAGGCCCATCAAATATGTAAGCATTGCAAGCCTGAAGGGGGAAGTGGCTGCAAAAGAAAACAAAACTGATTCACCTATTTCCTTGTTTAGAATGAGAAAAAAAAATTAGAATATAAACAACTACAGTAACTCTTGAAAAGCAGAACAGCTTTATAACTCTCCCTTTTCAATACATCTTCAGTGAAGTGGAATTATCAGCCAAACAAAATTTACTTTACTTTTGATGTGTGTTTTTTAAGTTCTTAGGAACCCTCAAAACAGGAGGAAGTTAGATGGGACTATGTACAAAAGATACACATCACTACCTGAAAAAAAGGCTGAACATTATGAATATTCCACCTTTCTTGCAACAGCAGGCAGGTTGGCACATGCTGGTTTTATTTAAGTAACTTTTATCCTTCTGGAAATCATATTGCAAAGTGTTTAAAGAGATCTTGAAAGAGAGGTGTGCATACAAATAAAATGGATAATGCCGCCCCAGCACTTGGCAAAATTTCCCAAATGAGTCATACATTATGGCTGTGTTAGGGATAGGTTCTACCCACTCCAGATTCCAACCACAGGGGGTGAAGCTCAGACATACAATGGTTGTTGTATGTCCTTCACTGTACAATGCACCCTTACTGGGAGGCTGTTCCTATCCAAATGCTGAGAGAATGACTGAACTGGGCATCCAAGGGGAGCACTAGGAACTGAAGAGATGAGGACCTGTATATCCCAATCTATCATGACAAATACTTAGAGTGCAAGTCAACCCTGAGAAATCTTGAAAGAAAAATTGCTGGCCCTAGATGTTTGATAGATTTCAGATCTAACTGGTCAAACCAGTGTAGCTTAGGTTGCAGATCAATGGGCTCCTTCAAAGTCATCAACATTTTCTGTTCCTAAAACCATGAGGGCTCTCATTACCATCAGATGGAGAGATTAGGAGGGTGTCAGCTCTTCTAAACCATGTGGATGGAACCCCAGGCAGCATCCCACCACACCTCAATTGTACAGCATCCACCTGCACTTTGGAGCATCAGCACTGAGCACCTTCCCCTGTGAAAGAGAAGGTAGGAAGGCAATGGGCACAAACAGGGAGAGATAAGAGACAACAAGGGACAACAACCACCAAGAAAATGGGAACCAGAACTGGGTCAAATCCTGCCAATGTTGGCCTCCTACAAAGAAATAGTCAGGAGCCCCAAATCTGGAGGCAAACATAAATCATAACTCTTCCCTCCTGATCTTCCTTCTGGTTTTTGGTACTGCTGGATGACAAAAGAAGGGAAAATCACCACATTTAGACAAGGTGATACAGGACAACTAACTCATGCAAAATGTTGCAGCCTGGACGGTAGCCCACACACTTTAGAGATTAGCTGAAGCTCTGAAATGCAATTTGAGCAACTTCCTTTGATGTGCCATCTGGTGAATAATTTACCAGGAATGTCTTAATCACATCAAAGGCACCTATCAATGTGCTCAGATTTTCTGTGTTTAGGACTCAGCCTGTATATTGCACTCAAGGAGCAGATATATTGCAGTGCTTTCTCCCACAGTAATAAAAAAATCTGCAGCATATTACCATTATGGCCTCAAGCACTAGATTTTGGAAGAGCAATATTTCACTATTCCCTCAAAAAGGGATACAATCAGCCTTGCTCATGTTTCCAAAAAATTATAAAAATAGAAACACATCTGTGTTATTAAAAAAAGTTTGTATATTAAAAAAAAAGTTTAGAAGCATATTTCCCTATTGAGA
The DNA here is from genome assembly GCA_013400695.1 of Neodrepanis coruscans. Lineage (NCBI taxonomy): Eukaryota > Metazoa > Chordata > Aves > Passeriformes > Philepittidae > Neodrepanis > Neodrepanis coruscans. The sequence goes on from VYZS01060927.1 coordinate 60,466, forward strand.
GAACATATTGGCAGTGTGTTCTAACATCAGCCACATGGATTTAGATCTAGAATACACTTAGATTTTAAATTTAGTAGATAAGGAAGAAATGCTGAACAATGAGGGTGGTGAAACAATGACTCAGGTTCCCAGGGAGGTCGTGGATGCCCCATCCCTTGAAAGTTTAAAGGTCAGGTTGGACAGGGCTCTGAGCAGCCTCATCTAATTGAAGATGTCCCTACTCAGTGCAAGAGGCCTGGGCTCGATGGTGTTTAAGGGTCGACTCAAACTATTCTATAAGTCCCTGGCATTCACTCCTCATTCGTTACTGTTCCCCCTCTCTAAATACTGAGACTAAATTAGGGTCATATGAAAAACAAACAAACAAGAAACCAACCAAAGAAACAAACCAACCCACCCCTAAAAACAAAAACCAAGCAAACAAACAAACAACCCGCACAAAACTTTCTGGCTTCTTTAGTTTTAAAATCAGACTGACAATTATATTCCCCCAAAGC
>VYZS01060927.1:61115-101374 GCA_013400695.1 Neodrepanis coruscans
GAGCGGGGCCGCCGGGGCCGGGCGGGCGCGTCCCCGGGCGCCGGGCGGAGATGGCGCGGTGCCCGTGAGGAATCGCCGGGAAAGTTTCCCAAGTTCCCGGCGGGACGCGGACGCGGGCTGTTCCCTGCCGGCGAGGAATGCAACAGCCGGCCCGGGATGAAGGCGGGCACCCCTGGCCGGAGCCGCTCGGCAGCGTCAGCCTCCCCTTCCGCTGCCCGCGATGCGGCGACCACACCAGGTTCCGGAGCCTGTCCTCGCTGCGGGTGCACCTGGAGTACAGCCACAGCTTCCAGGAGAGCAGCCTCCTGGCCAGGAGCAGCCTGTTCTCGCCGCTGAAGGATGCGGAGCTGGTGTCGCCGCCCGAGCCCGCGCCCCAGGGCAGCCCGGGCAGCCCCGGCGGCTCCGCGGGGCCCTTCCCGAGCCTGGGCGGCAGCGGGAAGGGCGGGCAGCACCGGGAGCTGGCGGCCGAGCGGCCCGGATCCTACCTGGGCAACTACGTGTCGGCGGAGTCTCCCAGCGAGGCTTCCAAACCTGGGCTGCCGGCCACTGACTCCAAAGCCTCCTTCGAGGCGCACGTCCGGGACAAGTTTAACAGGATGGTGGAGGCGGTGGACAAAACGATCGAGAAGCGGATCGACAAGCTTACCAAAGAGCTGTCCCAGAAGACGGCGGAGCTGCTGGAGGTGCGGGCGGCGTTCGTGCAGCTGTCCCAGAAGAAGCAGGAGGTGCAGCGGCGGGAGCGGGCCCTGAGCAGGCAGGTGGACGTGGCGGTGGAGATGATCGCAGCCCTGAAACAGCGACTCAGCGAGTCCGAGGAGGAGCTGCATCGGAAAGAGGAGTAAGTGGGGAGCGGAGGGCTGGTGGCTTGGCGAGGGCTGGCCAGGTCCTGCACCAGTGACAGCCTTTGCTTTGGGGGAGAAGGCAGGGGATGGCTCGACTGCTTGCCGAGTGTGCAAGGGCCTGGTCACTAGCCTGGTCACCAGCTTCTGGTCGCTGCATTTCTAAGTTGCAGCCCATGTGACCCGTGCAAGGCAGTGGACAGCTCCCTGAGCAGGTGGCTTTCAGACTTGACGCCCCAGTGATTAACAGGGCAGGGGACAGCTCCCCGAGCAGGTGTCACAGCTCCCCGAGCAGGTACTGCCTCATGACTAACTTTTACACTTTCTCATGTCTGTGTTGTGCCCCTGGTTTCATGGAGGTAGGGACAAGGAGAAGCTTTCATCAGCATTGTAATCTGATTTACACTGGCACTTCTAAGGCATCATCATTTTAAGAAGATATGGGTGGATAAATCTGGAGGAAGTATGTGGGAAACCCGAGTGGCACCTTTTCCCTGAAGCCATCCCACTCTCATGGTGAGCCACTCATGTGGAGTGAGATTGTCTCCTGTGTAGCACTGGAGCTGTACAGGAGACAGTGCTGAAAAGGCCACATCCAAGTAGTTCATGTGTGGTGTGTTAGAGGGACACAGAACTGTGAAAGTGGAGTTGCTTATGTAGGATTGGGAAGCGGATGCCGGAGTCGTTCTGACTAACGTAAGCCGTCTAAAAATACGTTCATGATGCATCCATTAAAAATGTAGTGATAGCTGATATATTATTTATACATGAACTACTTCGTTTGTTCAGCATTTCCTGAAACCTTTCAGAGCAACGCAACTTATTTTAGAGGAATGCAAATAAAGAGCCTTGGTGATGGAGTGCCTCTAAACCAATTCATCAGCTTACAAAGGGAAGATGAGAAGTGCTAGTTGCCATGACACTGATCTTAGAAAAAAAAAAGGAAGGTGGTGTAGGAGTTCAGTGTAGGAAGTTTGGAGGGCTTTCATCATTCCTCCCTTTAGTCTAAGGACTAGAAAGGAAAGATCAGTAGCAGCCACCTATCTTGAAGCAGTGCTGTAGATTTTCAAGAAGAGGGGACACATAAAGGGAGTGGGATTTTGAGCCCCTGGCAGGTGCAACTTCCTTGAAGGGATGTTCAACAGAACCTCTGATTCTTGAAATATCAAGTGGTCCTCATGGAAGAGAAGATGGAAGGACTTAAGGTGAAAGTAAAGATAACAATGTAACTGAGGCAGATTGGAGAGGGAGCTGGAAGGAAGCCATGAAGATAACTTAGAGCTTGAAGCAGTTTGGGTATTCCTATCTAGCCAGACTGCCCTTTCACAGGCTCTTTCACAGCATGATTCACCCTATTTGTTCTAGAGAACTATCTTGGAGGAGGAGGGATTGCTCTGTGAAGGAATTGCTCTTTCTTCCCTCTGCAGACTACAGGGGGACATCAGGTGAGCATCTGTCTTAGGCTAGGTGCAGAATTTCAGGTGTCTGAAGTTAAGTGGTATGAATCTTACCCCAAAATAAATGCAGAAGGTGTTTTTAAGATTCAAGGCTAAGATCCAGAAAAGAAGAACATGACTGTCAGGAGAAAGCAGAAACAATTCAGTGGAGCAAAACCAAAGTTCTGCAGTGCTGCAGAAGGAGAACAGACCTTGTGGGAAAAGAGGAAGGGGGAATAGCAAGAATGGGTATGATATGGGGAGGATGGCAAAGGACAGTGATCTGTAAAAGGAATAAAGACAGCAAAAGTTGTGATTTTTAACTATATTAGGAAAAGAAATAAGGAAGGGGCCACTGCTTAGCAGCAGCACTGTCAGGCTGTGGTTCTGAGGCCAGAAAAGGCTGAACACAGAGTGGGGAGAGAGGGGGGAACACTGTCCCTCACACTGGGACATTGCCAGGCTCAGGGAAGGGGCAGGCACTCAGATGAGCGCTGTTAGAATTCCCCTCATGCTGAAGGGAGGAGAGTGGGTGCATAAGCAAGTGCTGAGGTGGCTCCTAAGTTGGAGTTACAGGGAAGACTGAATGTTACTTGACTGGTAAGAAACACTAACCAAAAGACACAGCTGCACACAAGACTTCACCAGAGTACCAAGGGTATTGCTCTTTTAGGGTTGTGCTTCTGCTTTTAACAAAGGTAGAAAGACTTGGGAGCAACATCAGCAATAAGAATGAGTGAGTAGTTCTTACACAGCAGGATGTTAATTTCTAAAGATAAATGTGCCTAATGCATGTTAGTACATAGGATGGAACAGTACCAGCCCAGGGTACTGAGGGGGTAAGAGGGGAGTCAAAGTGTGTTATTTCCTGTGTCTGTGCCTGGTTCCATGGCATAGAAGGTACTCTGAGGTCATTGGGAGGGCAGGCAGGGTGTAAGAATAGGTAGAGTTCACCTGAGAAACACTGGAAACACGTTGGGTTTTTTCCTTGTTCAGATGATTCCTGTGTTTCCCATCTTGGAGGATAACAAGAGATAATGCCATAGAAAAACACACTGTGTAGCTTTCCAATTGAGATGTCATGGTATAATTAGCAGATTGATGAGGAAGGTAGGTATAAACAATGCTTTGTCAGAGCAGAACTGGTACTTCTAGAGCAGCCTTTCAGATCTGAACCTCTAAAAAGGCCTGAGACACTTAACTTTGCTCCAGCAGCAGTCAGGCACTGGGTGGAATGCTGTAGGAGAGGAGAGGAGAAAGGATGTTCATGACTTTGGTAGCAACAATGATGCTTGTCTGGCTTTCTCATAGACCATTGGTAAATTCTGACTTGTCTACTTGTTCATTCCTTTGTGTGTTCAAAACTTACTCAGTGTGCTACAAGGACTTTCTCCTTCAAAAAAGAAGGATCTCAACTTTGGCTTTGCTTTCTGGAAGAAGTCCAGATGATTAGAAAGCCAAACAAGTCTGCTTAATGGAAATTGCAGAAGCAGGAGTTCTCACTGCAGATTGTGGAAAGTCAAAGGCATCCCTTAGGGACTGCTTTGATACTTGCTGACCTTCAGAAATAAATGCTTTCATCAGTTTCTTTGGATTTTTTTTTCCATAAGTGATCTTGTGAATATGGATAACTTTTCCTGAAATTAGCATTGATATTGAACTACAGTAGCTAAAAATTTGTTCCTCTTTCCAGGAGAAAAAAGAAAACACCTGCTTCCTTATCCTATTTCTAAGGAAGTAAAAGCAATCAGTCTTCCCTTTGGTCTCTGAATGGTTGTCCCTACTACCAGAGATCGTGGAATATGGTGTATGTAAAGGCAAGAAAGGGCTTATAGTTAATATGCACTTCTGGATCTCACAGAGACTGAGGTAGAGCTAGTCTAGATCAATCTGAGTGAGGGTAAAAGAACCAAAAACCCCAAACCATCCAGAAGAGAGAAAAAAATTCTACTCCGAATCTTTGATAAGGTCACAAAAACTCCTCTTTGGAGACTCGTCTAGAGAAGAAGTTGAAAAGATAAGCTGAAGCTTATGGAGACCTTTTCAAATAATAATGTCCTAATAAAGAGGTTATAAAGTTTAAATTGCCTCCTATAAACTGGCTATGAGGAAAAAAGAAAGTTGAGATTTAAGAAACTTCCTCTTTAGAAGGGTATACAGGGAAATGACAGGAAATAACAGTACAATTGCAGTGGGCAATGGCTCTGATTTTGGATCTGATTGTAAAGTCAAATAGGAAGGCTGGTGGAAAGGAAAAATGTGTGTTAGCAAGAATTATTTGGTTAGGGAGCCCCAAAAAGGCCCAGGGAGAAAAAAAATTATATTCTTGGTTTAAACATCTTCTTTTCCTGAATAAAGGGGTGGAGCTGTTCTAGGACTCACAAAGGCAGATGTTGCACTGCTGTGACTCTGTGCCCCCTTTACACCTGGGGGCACTTCCACTTGGTGGAATTTTTCTCCTTCTCCTTTCTGCCAGTAAGAGCTCACATGTCCTGACCAAACATGTGGGACAGAGACACAAAAACTGTGACTGACCAAGGGGCCTTATGGTAAAAAGCTGGTTTCTCTGATCTGCTCTCCAAATAAGCAGCAAGTCTGTGAACTTCTTAACTCTTTGGAGAGTAAATTCTTCTCAGATTTACCTTGTTGTTGCCAATCCAAGCACTAATTTCACATGCCAGCACTCTTGAGGTTTTAGTGTTGACCTCTCATTCCAGTGAGAGGAGGAGTGTTGGTTTAATTCACCAGCAGGAACAGGGCTGCCATTTGAAGAGCCTGTGGGTCAGTAGGGTTTTTTCTTTAGATATCAGTTGACTGTTTTTTGTTTGTTTTAAATAAAGCCTTTAGCAGTCCAACAAAGGCAGCAATAAAGGCGTCTTTTTAGTGATATTTTCCTTTTGTTTCTTTACAGAAATGGCGGTGCCAATGTGCACACAGGTGTGTGCTGTGGTACTTGTGTGATGCCCATTGTACTGAGGGGAGGACACTGACTATACTAATACCTAGTTAAAGCAGTGTTAGTTTAAGCACAGAGTTGCTGAGCAAAGGAATGATTTAATTAGAAAACGTGCCCTGAAAGGGATTATTCAATGTCTGATGAAAGAGAATGCAACTCAGAGTGAGTGCTGGGACCTTAAAGATAACACAGAAGGATGCCCAAAGGGGGGAAGACTTTGTTGAATAAGATATCAAGAAAAGCATTGAAACTAAAACCAGCTATGAACTTAACTTCTAGAGGACACTGAGAGGCTTGTTTCTCAAAGTTATGTAAGAAAATTGAGAGTGGTGGAGTTTGATTTTCAGTAGGTCTGAGCAGGGTAAGCATTTGAAGTTATGGGCTTCAGCTGGAAGCTGCCTGCAAGGGTGACCTAAAGAGTTTCACGTTGTTGATTATAGAGTAAAAGCAGTAGTGTGGTACACTGGCATATGTCTGACAGCAGTTTCTTTAACCAGTCCAATGCATTTGTTTGAGACTATGATGCTTCTGCTCTGACAAAGCCTGAAATGCAAGGGTTATTTAGAATAGCTGTGGTGGGCAGTGGTGTTTCTTGCCAGTGGCTTCTTCCTAAATTGGCAATTAATGAAATTATCTGTGCAAATAACATCTTGATAATGAAATCATTGCAATTTATGCTTTTAAACAGCTTTCCTTAAAATAGGAATTTCAGTTGTACAACAGAACAGTTTTGATTTGCTCTAAGTAGAATACAACTGCAGCTACATTGTTCTTCCACCTTCAGTTTTAGGTTGTCCTGCTCCCTCTTTCCTGTTTTCTTTCATCTTCCCACTCCAGAGATTACTCCCCCCTGGCAGCTGCACAGGTTCAAGCCTGGCATGACTGTCCCACAGAATGGTTCTGTGAGATAAAGCATTTTAATCTTCAGTGTCACCACCCTGAGTTCAGGGCTCAGATCTAGGGCACAGCCCACTGAATGGGTGCAATAACTTTCTGAGGGGTGGAGGTGTGAACCTCTTAAATCAAATGTGCTGGTAGTGGTGTGGGAATGTGAAACCACAACCTAATGAGTAACAGAGAGCAGCCTTTAGGCAATGACACCAACTGGATACGGTCAGTGGCATTAATACTTAATGAATGTGCATATTAAATATTTCTACAAGTAAATCACTTTACTGCTTACTGTAGTAGGAATTTTCCCATCTTCAGGTACAATAATGTGTTTCGATTTCTGTTGATTTTGGGGCAGAGTTGTCCGAAATGTAATTCTGTAAGGGGATTTGATACTTGGGTGCAGAATCCACACAGAGCCTTGTGCTTATCTCCACCTACAGAGCAGTTGCAGGTGTCAGGGTTGCTGTAATTAGTCCTGGGACCAGCACTGTGCATCCGTGGGAGGGCTTGGCTGCAATGTGAGAATCATTAGCCCTTCTTGTCAGGTGTTAAGGAGCTGGAGCTGTCCCACTCTCTGCATCTCCTCAGTGTATCACATGCTTAGCTGCTGGAAGCCATACAAAAAACAAGTGTGTCTCAGGGTCCATGTGCCAGCAACTGCTCCAGTAAACAAGAACTGCAGCTCTCTCATCCTGCAAGGAGCTCTGAATGACCTTTAGAGGTAAAGGCAGAAGAATAAACATCATCTAGTCAGTCTGTTGTAGCTTTATTGACCACATCTCTTGCTGTTTCAGCCTCCATAAGGAAGGTGTTGGGATAGGTTTCAAGGCAGGCTCTCTGCTGCTAGGCTGCAGCTGGAATGGAAAGCACCAAACTACTAAGTCTGGTTAACTGTAACAGGTTAACTCCCTTTCAGAGTCAGATTAAAATGAAAGCTTTGGCAGCAAGTCTTTATTGCCTACAGTGAGTCCTTCACCCTTATTTTTTCAGCTGAACACCTCTTGAGTTGCCTACTGCACTGCAATAAATTTCCCTTGGACTCCTCTGCTTCTGGGAACAGCTCTTCTCCAGCATTACAGGCATCTCCTGCTCCTCTTGGATACCTCCCAGGTTGCATTCTCCTTGTCTGTCCCTCTCACTTGCCTCATCCTGTTGCTGGCAGTTCAGTGTACCCTCTGCTCTCTGGGCAGCAGCAGCAATTCCCTCTTCCTGAAAGGTTTTGTCTGGCAGGAGCATCCAAGACAAAGAAACCCACCTTTCTCCCTGCTGCCCAGTCACAGCCCTCTAACAAAATATTTTGCATACAACATACCTGAGTATTGGTGTAGTAAACTGTGAGCAAACAGATGAGATCACTCTGCTGTCCATTACAGAAATTTAAGAGATCTAAGCTGCACTGAGCATCATCTGTTCCTCTCAGAAAATTTAGTGGTGCTATCTATTGCTTACAAGGCTACAGCAAGTGCCAGGGTGCAGGAGGATGCAGGGCAGAGGAGCAGAGCAGGAAAAAGATGATGCTGAGAGCAGGTGAGTTCACAAGGAGAGTTAATTACTCCACAGAACCTTTTCTCAATATAGCAGCAGTGCTCCAGATGTAGAACAGTCAGCACAGTGTAGCAGAAACCTCTAATTAGAAAGGGCAACGCTTCAGGTCTGAGCCAGGCTTTAACAGAATGATTCCTGTTTCAGGAAAATGCTACTGACAAGGCTGTTCTGTCAGGACACAGAGCCCAGGGGGCTGGTGCTGCTGCTGTGCTCTGGGTTCTGCCTCTACCAAGAGGGCCCCACAGTATTCACAGCCTCAGCTGCCCCCTGACTTCATGAGGAGCAGCATCTGACCCCTGTGAACATCTGTCTTTACACAAGCCTAAGAGCAGAAAGTAAAACACAGAAATCCTGTACATAATCCTCAAAAACTTGGCAGAGGCTTGGAGAAATAAATTGAAAGTAAAATAAGGAACATAAGCAGAAAACTATCACAGGTATCCAGAAACGGAATTGAAGGGAGAGGGTCATCAGAATGGCTAAGAAAAAGTTGGTCAAACTACAAGAGACAAGAAAGGCAATTAGACAGATCAACAGAAAGCTACATGAGTTCTTTGAAGCATTTCCCTGTTGTTCACAGTGGGAGGAAGGAGGGTAAAAATTCTTCTGGGAACTCCCTTCAGGTAAACATGGCATAGCTGTGGCTTGGAGTGAGCTCTGTGAGGAAGAGGTGTTGGAGCAAGTAGAGAGAGTTATTAGTAGTCACTCCTCAGGGCTTGATCTTGTTCTTCTGAGAGATGAGAATGAAACAAATAAAGCAGCTGAACTGACAGAAGTGCTGCTTATCAGGACAAGGCGTGTGACCGAGACCAAGTGCGTGGGTGTGTTCTGGCTCCTGTCTTTCTAAAAGGAGTCTACAGAGTGCACTTTAGCCCAAAGGAAAATCTTTAAAGTTATTAAAGGCACGTTCATAGACTTTACAGAGGCATCTAAACAAACAGAGGGAAATTATGGATAAGCTGCTACTGCTGCTAATAACAGTTCCTACAAATGATGGCAAGTAGGATTCCAAGTTATCTTTAGAAAGCAAGGAAAATACTAGGGAATTTACTGACATTATGAGTCTGTTTTCCTCCTGGTAGTCATCTAAGTCTCCATGAAAAAAACACTGCTTCCCCCTGGCCTCCTTATGGCATATCTAATGAGGTGTGTGCAGGAAAGGAAAATCTGTCGGTGATTATTCGTGCCATAGAGCAGGCGATTAATGAATGCTTTGTAATTACCTTTGCTGAGACTACTACCAATGTTAGTATTCTTGAAATTATCACCCTTTTAAAAATAAATGCCAGTGTTTGTGGTCTCCCACTGCAGTGAAACACACAAGCTGACTGTATCCCTGAGAGGAACATCCTCATGGTGTTCCAGGCTGGCAGCTCCCTGCTCTGCCCACCCTTCCCACTGGAGGGCCAGCAGCCTGCCATGCTGGGCACAGCCCTTCCTCACCCAAAGGGGAAGGGATCTGGAGCCAGACTGATGAGTTCCTTTCTGAGCTTCCTCTCCCTGTGAAAGAGGAGCCCGATGGAGTGTCAAGGGCTTCAGGCTGGTCCTACCCAAAACCAGAGAGGAGGCATCATGGAATCAAAGAAATTACAGTGGTGTAAGTGCGGTGAGAATAAAGCCCTAAAATTGATCTTAATGGGTTTAGATTGGCTTCTTCCTAAGCATTCCTCAGTGGCTCTCTAGGATCAGGTTGCTCTGGGCAAGCCAATAGTCACAGAAACTGTACAGAGCCTTGAGCTGGAATGGAATGGCTGAACTTAACAAACAAGGTACCTCTCTGTTTCTTAGGCCAGGTCTTGTGGGTGAGTTAATATAAACTAATATTCATCAGTGCTCTTCATCCAAACAATATGTGCTTGTTTTTACCTCATTCCTACCATTAGACCAGCCATGCAAACAGCACTTGCTGTGGTATATACAGCAGGCAGACACAGCTTGAGTCCTAGATGGTGAATTTCCAGAGCTGACCACTTGTGCCTAACTCTTCTTAGCACAGAACAAGCTCATTGTTACAACTACACAGTGTTAAACCAATTACCTGCAACTATACTGAGTTAAAACAATGAAACACAGAGAAACTTTGGATTTGTTACAAACAAGCTAAGCCTTGAAAGGTTGTTTCTGCTACAAACTGTTTCTTAGTTTCTACTTAAAATGCTTTTTCCTCAGGCGCTGTATTTCTATAAGGCAATCATGCCCTTTCTCATTTGGCAAGAACTGGTTCCCTCAACTCCCACCCACGCTGCTTTCTACAAAGGAAAATTTAACATGGTTTCATTGGCAGAGTAAGAAATGTTTATCCAGGCATTTATTAACCAGGGAAGTCCTACATGTTCAGATTTGCCATTTTTTGTAATACATACTTCAGTCTGTAACCAAGCTTCTCCCACCCAAATACTCCTCTGGTATCAGAGGTGCAAATGGTGGCTTGATTGCTGATAGCAAACTGATAGTGTACAGAGTGCTTCAGAATGAGCTGTGTCTCAGTACAGAGCTGGGAGCTTTCACAGTCAGTGGTGCTGTCTGTTCCTTCCAGTTGTATTACCAGACAAGACACGTTTCTAAACTCCTGACCTAAACCCTGCTCTTCCCACACAAACACTCCTTGGCCTGTGATCTGTGGATTATCTGTTAATCTCTCATGCTCCCACCAGCTCCACATCACAACACTGCACTTTGACATAGGTGCAGGATTGCAGTCAAAATGAAGCTTAATGGCCACAGCAGCTCTTTCAAGTCAGCAACCACCCCAGCAGCAACATTAAAGTACCACTGTAAGATTATGGTGAAATGGGAAGATGGATTTGGGGGTTCATCTGTTTCTCTTCTGGTTTCAGGGCTGATACTCTCATGGTAAGGTAAAAAAAAAGAAAGCAGATACAGCTGTTTCCAGATACCTTAAGATGTGATGCTTAATGATGTTTCTACCCTGTGGACCACTCATTTTCAAGAGACCTAATGATGTTAAAAAACCCTCACCCTAAAGCCACTGCCCATAAACTTAAATTCAGCATTCAGATTTCCAGATCTTCACCTTGTCCACAGAAAAGTAGACATATTTTGGTAGAGATGAAGGACAGTAAGTAGCCACCACAGGCTCCTGAAAAACAGGAGCAGCACTGTTAATTTTTGACAGTGGTGAGACCAGAGCCCTTCTGTTACTTAACTGCGGCCTCCTTGCACTGTTTCCATCCTGCAGAGAAGTTGTCACTTTCAACCACTTCCTGGAAGAAGCAGCAGAGAAAGAAGTGAGGGGCAAAGCCAGGCTCCAGCATTTCATTGAGAACCTGCTGCAGCGCGTGGACGTGGCAGAGAGGCAGCTGGAGTATTACCAGAACCAGCAGGTGCTGTGCCACCACACCGACCCCAGCGAGCACCTGGAGTATCAGCAAAGCCCTTCCCTCCCTCAGACACTTCCCAGAGGGAAGCTACTGGAGCTGGAATTAGGGTGGGCTCAGTGGGTCAGGCTAATTTCTTCTCCAGGCATATGTGCGTGTGTAAAGTGTTTCTCTGGGTGTGTTTTATTTATGTTTTAAACTGCCACTTCAGAGGAGTAAAAAGAGCAGAGAGTGTAAGAGCAGCAACAGCCAAAGAGGGCAAAGGGAGAACAAAAAATAATGAAATATTTGACAGATATTTAAATCTTTTTTTTTTTCAGTTTTGGCTACTGCTGCTGTTGCTTCTGCCACGAACACTTTTTTTTTATGTCGCTTAGTGACTTGGCAGATTTTTTTGGGCTATCTGAAGACTTTGAGGAAAGACATGGATCCCTATAGGTGACTTGTCAGCCTGCTGGTAAATCAGGTTGCTTTCAGTAGTTACCCATCATGGGACTCTTAGAAATGGTGAATGGATTCCCATAGGCCTGTCCCCCCTGGATTAGAAACCAAAGATGTCTGAACATTGCTTTTTAAAATACATTATTTCTCTAAAAGCCCTCATTTTTAATACTTAAACTCAGTATTTTTCCTACAGTGCATTACATTTATATGGCAAGTTTTAGGCACAGGATTTCCAAAGACCATTTCATTTAAATGAATATCCCTTGCTGCCTGTGCTAAGTAGTTGCTCACCCTGGGAAGTGACAGGAGGGGTTGGATCATGCACAGCACTGAACAGGTATGCAGTGGTGGAAAGGGTGGAAACCCTGTTTCCATACCACTTGGAAAACAAAGAGCTTCAGGTAAGGCCTGAATAAATACAGATTTACCAAAATCCAGTGCAGGACATCTCAAAGTGTCTGTGAGAAGATTGAGGGGACCATAAAGATGGTCTTCAACATTACATCATCTCCCCTGCCCTTGATGTGTTTACTGGGATTCCTGGCTCAGCAGCATCCCTTGAGGAAAGCTCTAATTTTTAAGGCACAGCCCTCCTTTCTGGGTGGCTTCAGCATTCCTCTATGGCCATCCATCCAGATATTGGCCATCCTGACCTTCAGGAGGTAATTACAGAAAAGCATACCATGAGATGGCTTCAGACTCCATCCAAGACAGATGACAAGCAGAGTCAGGCTGGGCAAAAATCCATCTGCAAAGTGTGTACAATACCAGGGACAGAGGGAACATTTACAAGAACATAATCATTTTCAGATGCCAGATCTGACTTGTTTGGCTCAGTGACTTCATTAAATGATATTCAAAGGCTCAGTCTAGTAGCTCTGATGGGGGCTCAGTACAAAGAACTGATTTAGTTCTCAGACCAACTTAAGCTGAACTGGCATTAAACATCTCCTTTCCGGACCCCCACCAAAAGAGGGACTACACAAAGTGTTTCCACACTGTGAACCAAACTGTTGTAAAAAGTGAAGTCATGCAAATTTGTGCTGGCACTGAGGCTGTGCTGTCCCTAGCTGGTCTCAGGATTTGGGGGGGAAGGGGGGGAGGGAGGGAAATGCTTGTGTCCTCCTCCCTCTGTCCTTCAATACAGCTCTGGCAGAGCCAGGGGCTCAGAACTGGAGTTTCCTAAGCATTGGGAAAAAGGAAATATATCATTGCAAAAGTAAAGGCTCTGAGAGAGAGTTAATTTAATACAGTTTATTCAGGCACTGCCCCTTATTAATTATCTCAAACACAATAATTACTTCTCACTATCCATATTGTTTAATCTAATGTGAAAGATACCTGTTCAGGCCACACTTCTTTAACAATTGACTTTGATTTTAGTTACAATAAAAATAATAGGAAAAATCCAACCACTAACAACTCACACATATATGAATTTTAAAAACACGTTCATAAACTGGAAGAATAATAATCTGTAAAAGAGGAGGTTTTTTTCACTTTCGTGAATGTTCTTCAAGTTTTAGCAGCAGGTGAGAATGGAAATGCGATTTTAAAGACTGTGTATATTTTATCCTTGCACTTTATTTACTTGATCCTGTAATATTAATAACCTGGTATTGTTTTCCTTGCAGTTTACAGACATTTCATTAAACAAGAAACCCAGATGCCTGTATGTATATCTCTTTTTTTTCTCTTATCAAATACACTAAGTTGACATGCTCACATTTCTGCTTTTGCATTTCACCTTATTGAGTTTGGGTTTGGTTCAGGCAAATCATCTATATTTATGTCAGGTAATGAAGGAAAAACAGATTTCTGCTAAATTAAAGCTAAAATAAGATACTCTCTAAAGAAAATAAAGAATAATTTTCAAATTACTCTTTCCTGCTGACTATAATAGCCTATTGCAAAGCTACAGGAGTTGAATCTCTTTGGCAAACACAGACCAAGTTTCAGTTGAAAATAGCTTTAACATTCTGTAGACACAAGAGAGACAGTTGTCATTTCCTGCCTGAGAGTGACAATCACGTGTAAGCAGACAAGTGCCCTGACAAAGCATGGGCACTAGCACCATCTCAGGTTGCTCCAACAGCTGTCCTGGGAGCAGCAGAATCTATTGGGGCTGGTCTCCATGTCTTTGTGACTTGGTCATGAGTCCCAGCAGGTGTGTGGAGTATCACATGTGCTGATTGGCCAGGTGACAGGCAGCACATCCTTCTTCAGGGCAACCTTTCCTGGAGGGAACACGAGTTTGGGTCTTTTTCCCATTACACCACTATAGGTCTGGGACTTCATTCTCCATAACACAACAGATTAGGAATATGTTTGAATAGTTCAGACTCTCAGTCACTTATGTCAAGGAGCTGCTGCTTTCAGTGAAAAAGCATTTCCCACATCTGAAGCTGGCAGCATTGCATTTCATGTGCAATGACCTGCACCTTCATCCATCTTGAGTACCTTCTTACCCTGACTGTGAATTAGGGACAGACATCCATCTTCTCTACCATAAACTCATTCAATTCAAATACAGTTTAGCACCCTTAGGCAGTCCCCTCTCACCACATTAACCTTGACCTTCTGGTTTTAATAGCATCATTCCGTGCAGCAGAGTAGAGCCTAACATCACCTGCAATCACCTGCAATAATGCCTGCATGTGCTTTGGGGATAAATGGTCTAAGTTTTTCACTAGAACAATATCTGAGAAAAACAGAGTGCTGCATCTTTTAGTAACTACGTAATGGACTGTAACAAACAGTGCCCAAGAACTGGCCATAAATCAGAGTGGCCAATGCTTGTGCATTTACACAAGTCATTCCTAACCCCCAGCAAGTGGTCAGAGCCCAGGCCTGCACCAGGCCAGCATGGCACAGTGCCTGCAAGTTCCAGCTTGGACCTGCACAGCATTTCACCCCCCAAAACTTCCTGTAGTGAAGTCTGTTTGTCAAAGCTGCCAAGCAGGTAATACAGTTATGTAGGTAAGATCCATTCCTGACCCATCAGTTGGCCCTCACTGCCTTCTATCAGCAAATACAGAGGCTTTCATGACACCCTTCTGGTCTTTTCAAAGAGCAGGAGAGGGTTGGCACTGTACACACTTGAATAACCACAGCTTTTTCCAAAACTGGCTTTGTCAAGTGTGCAGCATCATTTAACTCCCAGAAGTAGTGCTACAGATACATGATTTTGAGAAATAACGAGCTATGGAAAATAGCCCTGTGGGATCCCTTAAGAGACCGACTTGTACATCAGCACATCTGCTCATCACTTCAGTCACAGGAGCTGGGCAGACATGAGCTGCTGCCTTATGTTCATAGTTCTGCTGTTACACTACATGTATCTGCTGTAAAACATTTCAAGATTATGTTAAAAAGGGCTGAAATGATCTTACTTAGCTAAACTATGGAACTGCAGTTTCAGTGAGGAGAGTGCGTGGTTCAGCCTTTGCAGGTACCATGCTGTTATTCCACCTGAGCTCACCAATTTCTGCAAATCCTGCTGGGCTTGAACCATCATAGAGAGAATAAAGAATTCAGCTTACTTTGGCCTTTACACTTTCATACCCTTCTTCCCACTGGTTTTTGTATTTCCCTTTCCTCTTCTCCCATTTCAAATCAAAGCCTAAAAGCAAAGCTGAAGTTTCCCTTTAGATGGGTGGTCAGCACAAAAGCAGAGTGTGGAGTTTCCTGTGCTGTTGGCCATTGGTAGCAGCAGCTCCCTGGGGCCTGGGCACAGTACAGGGCAGCACTGAGACCCCACCAAGAAGTTCCTGCAGTTCCTCCACACGCTTTCTATTGTAATAGGTGGCTGTGTGGTCTTCCAGAGACCACATGATGTTCATTCCTTGCAGAAGGTTACTGTGAACATGTGGACCTTTAAAATCCCTGCAGATCACAAAGTACAGACCTCAGTAAGGTCTCAGGACTCCAAAAAGAGCAGAATGCTGTTTGGAATAAAAGTGTAGATGAATGTGCATGAAGAGTCCACCAATAACAAGCAGGGATTATTTTAGTGAGATAGGCTTTTGAGCACCGAGAAATATAATTCATCTTGTAACTCTCTTTTTAAAACAAGTTTTGTAAAACAAGGCTACGTTTGTATTTAAGGTTATTTTTATTATTTAAAGATGTTTGGGTTTGGGATATTTTGGGGACCTATCACTTTGCAAGACTGAATAATAGTTATTAACAATCACTATTAATAATTTCAGGAGCCGAGGAAGTCAACACGCTTCGTATAACATCCCTGACACAAAGCCTCACTCCTTTCAAAAAGGAAGGATCTTGTTGAAAAAAGCAAAGGATGAAAAAACCAGCTTGCAGCCAGTGAAATGCTTCTATGAACCTGTTGATTGCCCGAGAGAGATATGGAGAGCACAAAAGAAAGGTGAACCAGTCTGCTCTGCCAGGAAAGTGAATGCGAAATCAAAGATGGGTAAAAAGGCCAAACCGCTCCAGGAACGGTGAGCAATACACAGGAACGCAGGAGCTTGGCTTCAGCACAACAAATATTGAATGGAGTTAGTCATCCCACTTTTTCCTATCCATCTGGCCATGCCAAAACATACCAGCTATAATATATAGAAATACATACATATGGAAGATTTATATTACTTAGTAACGCCGTTCCCTCTTTGGGCGCTGTAAGAGAATTGACACTTTATTCTGTTTACTTGGAGGTTTTTCTATTTATTCATGCATTTGTTTATTTATTTAGTCATTTATAGAGCTTATTTTAAATGACTGCAGTTATCTTGCTGGGCAGTACTGTGGCTGTGTTTAATTATTTTGCTGGCAGCATGTGGCCTGGTAATTTATTTTCCATCTGTGTTGTTGCCAAAGTTCAGAAGAATCCATTTAATCGGCACCTAAATATCCAATCTCTTGGCTTAGGTAGGTGTAAGATCAATGACTGTTACCTGCACAGACCTATTTAGATGAAAAAGGCCTGAAGTCATTTGAAGGCTGTTTACAGCAGTAGATTGCTGCCCTGGATTTCCTGCTGTAAGCTCAGTCAAGCACATTTCCATGTTTTATTAAATACATAAACTGCTCGATCCTGCCAGCAGCCACGTGGTCTGTTGGTACAAGTTTGGGCTCCTCTGGTGTCACTTAGCAAGGAGACCAGCAGCTGGTTCTGCAGCTCTGACAAGCACAGACCAAACTGAGCCAGGGGAGGAAATTCAGTGCCAAGTGCCAGTGGCAGGTTTTCAGCTGTGGCAGCAGCAAGTGACAGGCTAAATCAACATATTGTTGGATGGCATTGTGCTCAGGGCCTGTGCTTGGTTTTAGGCATGAGAGGCCTGAACAGCCACGATCACAATCCAAATCCTTCACATTTTTATCTCTGAAGAATCTTTATGGGGCTGAGATCCCTGACTTTCAGCTAAAAGCCTAAACACAAGGAAGTTAGAGATGATTGCAGAACAGGAATATGGTCTGTGCCAATTAAAAGGATCCTTATTTATCAGAGTATTTATTTATCAAGATGATTTTTTTCTGCGTGTACAGTTTTTTGGTAATATGAGTTCTCATGCCATGTTTACAGATCTAAACATCCTGATGATGTTACTGATGAGATTTGCTTTCTCAAGAAAAAAAAAGGATAGGAGAGACAAGTCTGTGTAATTTATTTTTTAAATGCTCATAACAGACGTAAATTGTTTATGTGGAAGGTGATTTTTACAGTATGTGTACAAAGATTTGTGAAAAATGTTTTTCATTTTTTATAACTATGTCTGTAAGCAGAACTGAGTATTAAATGACAGTGTATCACTATGATTACTGCTGCAATAAGCACCTGAGTTGCAATATAGTCATCAGAGGATGACTGATCAGTCAGCTAGGATCAGGTAACTACAGATGTCATACATTTGTCAGTGTGCAGAGCTCCCAGAAGGTAGCAAAGTGAAGAAAAGAGAGTGTTATTCCTCACTTTTATTTTAAATAGTGTATATGGAACAATCAGATATATGTTTAAAGTTTCTCAACACTGTTTCAGTAGGAAGTCACAGTGTAAAACCAATTCAGGTATTTAGGTTGTAATGATATTTTAATATTTATTTAACTATGTCACAAGGCCACACTTGGCCTTTTGCTAGGCATTGTGTGTGGTGAAAAGGAGTTGTTCTTTGTGTTGCATGGGCTTGGGTCAGACTGTGTGTTACAACAACTTTTATAAGCAAGCTACAAAATAGAAGCTTCCATGAGTTTTTTTTCTATTGCTTCCCACATCCTTTTACAAACCTGAAAAAATTACCTTTTTTGAAGATAATAATAAAGGTGAACTTTAGAAAGATAATAAATTAAATTATATTAATCCATTTCTTTATCCACTTGACACTAAAGAATATTTTTTATTTTTAAATGTCTATCTACTCTGTTAGTCACCAAAGCTAAGTGCAACTACTAGTTCACAAATGAGATATTTATTTTATTATTTATCACGCCAAAATCTTGACTGTAAGTTGTCCTTTTGGGGGGAGGAAGAGGAAAAGAGTAAAAGAAGTTGCATGTTTTGAACTTTTCAAAGCCTAATCTACAGTTACTTGCTGAAAAATGCCAGGTTAGTTAATTGGGACGAAATTGGATTGTACTGTAACCCCAGATAAAAGTTTTTAGAATATAAACATTCTAATAATAAAGATATATTTCTCAGCTACTGTGTCGTTTAACTCTGTAAAATACAATGTTTCCTACAAAAGCTTTACAAACAGCAGAGGAAAAGAGGAGAAGCAGCAGCTTGGGCTTGGGTTTATCCCTCAGATAAAGCATGTCAGTGAAGCTGGGCTGTCATCTTTCACAGCAACACAAATCAACCTGAAAGAGCTACTGCACCTTGTCCACATGGCTCACGTGTCACCTGCTGCTCTCCTGCTGTCATGATGCTTGAAAATCATTCTTGAGGTGACCCACAGGGTCAGAAACCTGCCCAAAGCAGAGGCAGGAGGAGTGGAGGGAGGGGTCAGGCAAAGGAAATTAAGGGGAAAGGGGCTCCCAGGGAATGTCAGTGGTAGTGTCTCCCTCACACACATTGCTGAGTCAACATTTCATGAAGTATCTCCTGGTTAGACTTGGAAAGAGAGGTTTTTCCATGGGGGAACCAGGTTCCTGTCAGGAAGGTAACCTTTGGGAGAGGTGCTGTAGAGAACTGGATGAGGAGACAAGGTCCCTCTAACACCTGAGAGCCTAAATATTGCTTATCAACGAAAAGGCTCCTTCTCACCCACGTTTACACAACTTACTAGCTCATATTTAAAGTTAATGTCTGGTCATCATCGGAACTCAACTGCTCAGAGGATGTGCCACATCTACACTTAGTGTCTGATCAACAGAGACAGAATGCTTGAGAAGAATCAGTACCTGCACCAGGCTGAATGTAACTGGCTTTAGCTTAGGGGGGACTTCAGGAGGAGATAAAATGGGAGTCAGGAAGTGACAATTTTAAAATGTTTTTTCAATCTGAACATGTTATGACAAAGTTGACCACTCATGTTTGAAAATGAAATTGAAGTGCAGTTACCACATTTTGCCCTTTGAGGTGCTTTGAACACACGTAGGTGGGTTGTACACTTGCATCAAAGAGAATTTCATTAGGACCTGGATAACTCATTCCTATATACATTTTTAAAATCCCACCTCATCTATAACTAAAAATACCGCAGAGCAATATGTGTACTGGCTGGGCCCTTACAGATGAGCTTTCTGGTTAAAACAAAATGTTCTGACTGACATGTGAGATAATAGGCCAGGAAAACAAGAGACTAATTGAAACCCAGACCTTTAATTAGAGCTGAACATAGAAAAAACAATCACTTTGAGATGCTCCTACCAGTTCAAGAGAGAGCATGTTTTTAAAGCACTTAATGACATCTGATCCCTCTCCTGCACCTCAGAAGTAAAAACAGCCTCGCCCTACTCAGAGGAGCTCTGAACACATTTGTTTTGTTTCAAGGAGGGTTATTGCAAATATTTGATGATATATTCATATTCAAGGGGATGGCCACCAATTACAGCAGTTCCTTGGTCAAACAAATTATCACTTCTATCATCCCTAATAATCCTTTCTAATGCCACTGGCTCATTCAATGTACTTGAGCAAAATCCAGCTCTTCTCTCTCTTTATTCTGCGTCATCAGATAGTTGCCTCTATTTGTTCTTACCTCAGACTAATGCTGATTGTTTCCATACATCCTGTCTGAAGTGGCTGGAGTGGACTATTTTAGTGCTCTCTGTGGTGGCCAGGGGCATTATTTTTTATTGTTTTTATAAAAAACTAATCCCAGAAGTGATTTTATTACATGAAACATACAATAAGCTCTTAAAAATAGATCCTGTTGCAACACAAACAAAATGTCCTTTCCCATTTTGTTGCTAATGCCACCCTCTATCTAGCCACGCTTTTTTTATTCTGGTCGCTTGAATTTTCATTTGTACATCTCTCCAAGGAGAGGGAGAAACAAGCACCATAAGTTAAATGCAGTCATTGGTTTGACAAGCCTTTTTCCTCCTACTGTCTCAGTCCTAGTGTCTCACACTGAGGGCAGGTAAAAGGTGGCTTGAATTTTTCATAAAATCATGGGAAAAATATACACAATTCATTTTAATGTTATGGAGGAGGAAGAGAAAGAGGGTCTTCTGAGCTGAGAGGGAGAGGGAAAGGGGAGGAGAAAAACTCCACTTCCTTGAGAAGTCACTTTCAAAGATAAATGTGACACATCAGAGGAATTTACTGTGTGGTGGTGTGGGATGAGGGAATTTCAGGGTCACAAGGCAGCAGTGAAAGGTTGAGGAACTCATTACTGCTTACTGTTTCTTAGGGCCTTTGACCTACAGAACATCAGCATAGACACAGCCTGACACACTCAAATCTTAAATCTCTCTTTAGACGCATTTTTGCAGCCTAATTACTAATTTACAAGTAATAGAGCTTAGCACCAGGATTGCCAAGAAATTCCCTGAATTCTGTCCACAGTATTTGTTCAAACCCCAGGATTTTGCCTGTGCCCAGGGCCCTGTCAGCAGGGGGATTGCTGTGCACTCACAGTACCTGCTGTCTCCTGCCTGAGCAGGAGCCAGGCAGGTGTCAGCAGTTCTGCCTGGACTCTGCCCCACTGACCCTCAGCTGGTTCCCACAGCAATGCTTTCCTTTGCATTACTTTGCTGATTTTTCTGTTTGCTTCCCAAGCTCTGTCCTTCATTCTGCCAACTCACTGCCTTCAACATGAGAGAAGTCTCACATAACAAGTGCCTTTCCTGGACCTCAGCCTGCTAATAAGCTTCTGCATCACACCAGAGGCACTTGCAAAATGCTTTCTTTGGCAGGCCAGAGACAACTGCTGCACTAAGGTGGCAGATTCCCACTTGTTCTTCCAGCTTTACACCACCTGGGTGACAATCCTGCTCCTAAAGGGACTTCTGATTTCTGACCAGCCAGCACTGTTCAGGGTGAGAGAGGGGAGGCTGAATACTGGTCAAAAAACGACACACACACATGCAAACTGTAGCTCGGGTGTGCACAGTAGGAGAGGTCAATTCAATGACTGAGAAAAGGTTTTTCCATTTTATTCTTCGTTGAGGTTATATCACTGTTAGATAGAAACCTCAAAAGGAACTTTTCAAAATAAAACTATCAAGAAACTAGTCCAGGAATTCTATGTACACCTTTCACTGAAAATCACTTTTGGCATCACAGGACATATTCATCTATACAAATTTACGGAAAATTTTCCCCCTTGCAGAAAATAAAAGGCTTAGATGATATTTTTTTTCTCTCCCTGACAGAAAATAATAGGTTCAGATTATATATTAAATTTTTTTCCTCATGGGGGGGAAAAAAAAAGCAGGCAGAAAACATGGAATATTGTATCATGGACCAGTATCACCCCAAGTCCACAGCACTTATGCTAAGAAACTCAGCCACCAGTGAGCCTGTAGTTGTTTCTGTGGCAGCCTTCTTCGCCTACCAACCCTTCTGAGGTCCAGGGTATAGAGGTGACCTCCTAAATATGATGTGGTTTAATTATCCCACCCTCCCAGGCTTTGTGAAGGCACCTGTTTAAGAGGAGCATGTTAAAGTCACTGGTGTTGCAGGCTGCCAGGGTATGCCATGGTGTTCGTGCCAAGTTTGGGCCACCCCCAGGCAGAAGGAACCAAGAGATTGATCAGGTGTCACCCAAAGCCTGGTAATGGCAGCTGCAGCAAATTGGATTTATAGGAGTGAACCCATTTCTGTGACAAGAGCCATGATTCTCCTGCTCCTTGTGTGTGTGGCTGCCAGGATGGCTGTGCACTTCCCAAGCCTGCCTGGGCTCCCTCTCCAACCCTACAAACATTTGGAGCAATGGAAGGCATGGGGGTAGGTTGGAAAACTATTGAATACAGGGTTTAAAGGCACAGAGGGACAACCTCAAAGGGCAGTTTGCAAGCACACACAAGCTCATCCTGCCCTTGTCTAGTCTCCCAAAGGCAGAGGAGTATTTCTGCCATGCTGGGAACCAACTAAGTGAGTGATGGGGCAGGGGGAGCCTGCCCTGCCAGCAAACACCTTGCCAATGCACTTCTTAAGGTCATCAAGCATTTTATCCATTAGGAAATGATGAAATTAAAAGGACAATCACAACTAAATGCAGGAACCATAACTCCATTGACAGTGAATTTAATTGCCACAGTGAGTACATTGAACTGTTGATGACAAGTTTTACTATAGTCTATCTAAAAAAACTGTTGTTACCAGACATTACCTGCATTTCACCTGTAGACTCCCCTCAGAGGGAGCAGCTGAGTGCAACAATCAGAAGGCAAAAGTCTGGGTCCAAGTGTGCCAGAAGGCACATTTGCCAGGGGACAGGCATGAGTTTAAGATTCCAGAAGCATGGGTGGGGAGAGTGAAAAGGCATGATTAACATGGCCTGTGCTAAAGAAGGGACCAGGACAGCAATAGAGTTTCTATTCCCATCTATTCTTTTAGTGGGCTTCAGTAACTTCTTAGTTTTGCTAACCATTTGTTAACAAGGAAATGGAGCTGCCCCCCCCTACCTCAATACCATATATTATTCCCACCCTAGAGTAAACCCCTAAATAATTTATAAGAACCAGATTATCTTTTATTTTAGGGACAGGTGCTTCTATTCCTTTTGATGTAAGTAGATAAAGACCTACATCACAGATGCCTATGTCCTTGGATTTCAGGATTGGTGCTATATTACATGTGAGTCTGGGTGGTGTAAAAGGGCAAAAGCTAAACCACTTCCATTTTACCTGTGTACACAGTCGAGGTGTCAAGGAGACAACATATATGAGTCAGAATGCATGAGGCAGAAGTGGTTGCCTGCACGAAAGGAAATTTCACATTGTTTTAAAATTAAACCAGCGTGAGTCCAGGATCAGCCCAGCAAATGTGTACCCTATTTGAAAATCTGTTTTTTAGGGAAAAAGAAGGGGGGGAAAAATGCCTTGAAAGAGACACGTAAGCTGACAGTTGAATCTGGAAGGAGCCTTTTTGCCACTAGGTGGTGATGGCAGACAATGAATTGGTGCAGGATGCTCTCAGCCCCTCACCACTCCCGTTCTCCCTCGGGGGCTGTGTGTTTTCCACTGGAACATGCTCTGCTGTGAGCAGAGACAGGCCACTCCATCTAACCTTAGCCTGAGGTACAGATTAGTGAGAGGACTTTACCAAATACATGGAAGTCTCATTTAACGAGCTGGATGGTGAATGGAGACCAACAAATGACGTGCTATGGCCGATCACTTGCAACAGGATATGCATCAGTATCAGTAGCTGAGCCAATCCCCAACGTAAATTAGGAAAATTTGTTTTTCTGGCAGAGCCAAATCTGCACAATATCCATTCCAGGCTCCTAGAAAAAAAGCTGAGTTTTCTGGGACAGTGGTTGAAGGCAGAGGTGCAAGTGGGGCTGGTAATGTGCAGGGATTGAATCACAGGGAGATGAAAGCCTTGCTGCCAGAAGAGGCCAAGCACACTTCACCAACACTGTCTTGGTGGCACAGGACAGCCCCTCGGGCTGCAGGACACCCATGCAGCCATCCTGCTGCAGGGCCATACCTTACACCACACCACAGCAGCCCCAGCATCCCTTCCATGGCCCAGCCCCTCCCCTGAGCTTAGCAGCTACTGCCCTTCCTATGAAGCACATTTTTTACTTCTTCATAACCCTAATTAAGGGGCTTTGTTCTTTTTATAGAAATTGTCTACTTGGAACAAAATAGCAATTTTCTGTTATAAAATGATGAGTTTCTGAAAGACATAAGAGGACTAATGCACTCGACAATGGCTAATGACTACATGCCAAATAGCCCTTTGCTTTTAGCGTGCACCCATCTGGTCCTTGATGCTCTGCCATGGCCCCGTGTATTGAAGGCTACTGAACATCACCCCAGTCAGTCAGCACACCTCTAAAACAGGGGCTCAAGGGGACCCATCCCCTCCACGGGGAGTTGCCTTCATCCCACAGCCTGCCCTGGAGCAATGAGCTGTGCTGCCAGGGCAGAAAGGCATGGCACAAAGAAGGGACAGGGAGAGAGTACAGACCACACATGGGTAAGAACCATTGCAGTCCTCTGCCTGGTGGGCTCCTGCTCAGGCCCCAGGAAATGCTGGGGGCATGCAAAATGGCCAAATCTATGGCAAATCTCACCTAGGAGAGGTATTAACAATTAATTCAGTGTACCCAGTACACCTCTTGTTATTACACTGATCAATTCTATACATGTAAAAGCCTAAACAATCAGCTGTTTCCTGCCCTGAGGAAGTCGCAGGGGGGTTTATGGTTGCAAATATATATTATAAAGGTATTTTTTCCCCAAACAATATTAGATGACCTAAAAATGTTTAAATCCATCTGGCTTAGCTTCTCCTTCACTCCAGAAATGATTCCCACTCTTTCCTGGATTGTTTCAAGGGAAACCCTACCTTTCTGCACCTCAAGCACCAGTGTTCCAGGAAGGAGACAGTCCTGCCTGTCTGAAGGCACCAGTCACCCATGAGCAGAGCCAGACAGTGACACGCTGGTACAAAAGCAGTATTTGCCACTCTCAGAGTGACCCATGTGCAGAAATTTCTTTTCATGAAACATTAGTCATTTTTGATGACAACAAATTGGTACAAATACTGTATTCACACAAATTACCAGCTTTGAATGGTTGACCCACTTTATATCTAAGCTTGGCACAAAATCTTCACTATGAAATTCGAGGCAGATTGCTTTCATTTGGTCAACTTGGAAAGAAAGAAATGAAAATATGCTAACACAGGGCTCAGAATGAGGGCTTCTTTCTGTTTTAACTGAGACTGTCTTGTTCTTCTTGCAGCAATAGAGGGACTAAAATCTCCTGCAAGTTTAGATTATCTGCAGTCTGGTTTCCAGTGGAAATAAATTCTGGTGACAGACACAGCTTGAACTTGTCCTTTGAGTGCTGCCCTAGAAGTGTGGCAAGTGCCACCCTCCTTGCTGCCATCCTCCAAACCCAGTATTTCAGGGCTGCATGAAGAGACCATTCCACCCATTGTATGGGGCACTGCACACATTTCCGGGGACTGCTGTAAGAAGGAAGGTGGCCACTCCATGCCTGGACACACTACACATATATTCCTGATTTAGTGAGTGGCATCCCTGCCCACAGCAGAGGGATTGGAACTAGATGATCTTTAGGGTCCCTTCCAACCCAAGCCATTCTATGACATACACATCTTGTAACTAAAACCCTAAAGTGCCTCTAATGTGAATTAACTACCAGCCTTTGGGGCTGTTGCAGGGTTGAATGGCCTGTCCTACACTTTCAAGAACCTGCAGCAAACCTGGCTGTTGCTGGCTTTTCCTTGTAGGATCTGAACCTGGAGCTGTAAATTTCGGCTGTAACTCCTGTTTAAATACGATTTCTTAATGAAAGTACAGGTTAATGGGAAAGTCATATTCTAGGGATGCTACAAATTAATCAGAATAGTAGGTCTACATCACAAGTTGGCCAAAAGTCAAGCTAAGGACCTGAACACAGTCTTATACTAGAAAATAAAATTCAGTCTTCTGGAGACAAAGCTTCAGTTCATTACCCCATCCTTTTCTAAATGGATATCAAGACCCATCCCTGTGTCTTCCTCTCTCAACTCCAGCTTCAAAGAAACATGCCATGAAGTTGCAAGTCACCAACAAACTTCTACCTGCACCCTTGTGCTGAGGATTCAATTCAAATGCAAGCTTTTAATCAGCAACAGCACTCATACTGCATGTAGAAAAAACGTTATTTTTAATAACACACAAAAAGAGGACTGAGAGCAAAGCCATTGATTCACTGTAACAGAACAGCATGCCTGTTTTACAAGTGTATAATTTCTGGTTGGTAAAGAATTGAGGTGAGGGAATACAAGCAGACAACTCCCAGGTAACCAGAAGGGAGAACTACACACAAAAGGCAGGTCTAATATTCAGAATACCTGCAGACACTAACAATGTAATCCTGTCACTAATCATAGCTTGTAATGAACAGCGGCAACGGGGCTCTTGGAAATTGGATGGACTTACACAGCTTGTTATTTTAAATAGAAACCATAAACGGTATGAAATTACAGCAACTAAAATATGAAAAGCAGTATGAACTACCAGTCTTCACGGGACAGAAAGAATTATCTGTAGCTATCCAAAGGCTAGTTTGGCATTCATATGCTCATATATGAATTTTACATCATCTTGCCTCCAACTCTTTGCAAAACGTAGAGGTTTTGTTAGTAGTGTTTAAGCTAACTGCAGGTATTCTAGGTTTATATTGTGTGGGATGGAAAGAAATACTAGCCTTCTGCTTAAAAGGAGAGAAAAAGTAGATTTATTTGATAAAAGGAGAACAAGGTGAGGAAGCATACATAAGCAGCAGCCTTATGAAATTCTTAATATCAAATATTAGAGGGAGAGAACTATGGATATTTTTCTTCTTATAACAGACAGACCCAGCCTTGATCCTGCAAGGAAAATATAGTTGATCTCGCCTGCAACCCCCCTGAGAAGGATTTGCCCAAATTACCTCTGCACACAGGCCAACATCCTACAGCCATATGCTGTGAACAGAGCCTTAGTATTTCAGGATGCACATGAAGACTCCTGTGTTATGGCAGTGTCCCTACTGCTTGTCCTGGCTTTACACCTGATGCCCTGAAGGAGAGGCAGGGAGTGTCAGGAAGCCTGGCTCCTGCCACTCACCCCCTCTGACAGGTCATTGCTGTTCTCTCTTCCACTTTCCCCATCTAGAAAATAAGAATTACTGTTTCTCCTTTGAACACTTTTAGCCCTTTGGATGGCATTGCTACAATTACAACATTACTATTGCAAGATATTGGAGAAGCCAGTGCTCTGTGGTGGAATGTCCAGGTGACTAATTTGTTCATTTTACAGTCAAATTGAGACATTGAGATGCTAATATAGTAAATTGGCATGAGAATGGAAAAAAAAAGATTATGATTCATTTTCAGTTTTCTCCCTTAGCAGCTACCAAATGCTCACAGGAGTGCAGAGGGCCCATCCTAACAGCTTACATTTTTAAGTGTGCTCACGCATTTTAAAGAAAATTTCAGTACTTCTCTGTTAAACACCCGTGTGCATTTTCAATTTCTAAAACTGACATCAACTCCAGTGCTTCTCAGAGACCTGCCAACAGCTGGCAGCGAGCTGGCTGCTGCCTCTGCCAAAGAGGATTAATGCCAAATAATGCTGACTGGAGGTAGAAGACCTAATTCTATTTCTAGCTGCACTAGTATAAAGCCGGAGCGAGTAATGTTGTCTACAAAAGGCAGGTGCAATGGTGTAAAAGGATTTCAGCTGGAGAGTATCAGGCTCCGAGGACTTGCTGGTATTTTTTTTTTCAAGATCATATGTGTTCAGAAACTAATGGAAATGTTAAATTTACTATAAAGATTTCCAGTGGAAAAGTAACACTACTTCCAATGATCTTAGCTGCTGTGATTAAATTAAATAGGACACATTAAAATTTATTTAAAGGTTACCCCAAAAAGTTATTTGCAATCTGTGAGGTAATATGCCCTTAAGTGTTATGGGTAGCATGTGATTTTGTTAGCAGCAAAACAGTCAAAATATATTGCCAGACAAATTTTCTTTTTTCCTCCCTCTAACAAAAGCTTTCCTAACTCCTTATACTAGAAGTTACAGGAAAAGGTCTCTAAGGGATTTATTTGGATTTTCCTGGTTCTTTCTCTTTGTTTTTAAAGAACAGGAGATGTTTCCAAGTCTACTGTGTATCATTTGCCTTTAGGAAACCGAAATCCAGCCGCAAGAACCCTTCCAAAGGCTGAGGAGAGCAGCAGGATGCAGGAAGGTGTGGCACTCTCTGCGGCCTGAGCAGGTCACCCTGGCTCTCCTGGCACGTTCAGACCACTGAGCATTGTCCTGCCCCATCCACAGAGGAGCTGGCCTAGGAGCAAGGGTGTGGCTGGGACAATTTGTTTGGAGGCAGCAGATGATGGAGTCAGCATTAACAATCATCTGGACCACACTCTCCCCCCGTATCTTTCTGGAGCATTTTAAGGAAAATGCTGCTTTCTGAATTTATTGAGATTTAATTGCCTTTCTTTGAACTTGTCCAAAGTGAGAACTTGTTTTCAGCACGCCCTGGCCAGCTGGAAGAAGTCATATTGCTGGCCAAGTGCTTTTCTGACTTTCATCCTTCCCCAGGACAGGACGAGGCACCCATAGCAATGCTGACACTATGGGTGAGACTGGGACTGCTTGTACGGCCCCCAGGTTATGAATTCAGGCTGTTTGCCAGACACAAATGGGGAGGAGCTGCCATATGGGCTGAAATTGCAGAGACAGGGGCTGCAGTCTTGCCCTCACGGTGTTTTCTGCCAAGGAGGCAGCCATCCTCTGGTTTTTGGGACAAAGCAGAACCAGCTGAATGTCAGCCTGGACCTGAAGAGGCAGAATGACTTGCTTGTAGACTATCAAACAATGTGGTGGTACTTCACAGTGACCCTTCCCTACTGGTAAACTAAACCTAAACACTTTATTCTGTTTCTTCTCACTGATCAGTGGTGGGTCATGACACGACAGGTTCTGTGGCAGAGAGGGCACCTGGTGCCAAATCTCACCCAAGCCTGACAGTGCAGCCTCACAGACCTGCCACAAACGTGCTGATCCCACCACACTGAGCGACTGCCACGAGGACGGAGTGTGGGATGTGAAACCCTGTCTTCCCCACCCCGAATATTTTCAGTATCAGGAAATTAATAAAAATGAGTACAATAAAGGAATACACAAAGGACTACAAATATCCCCTTTGTTGTATCTGATTTGGACCTGGAGTGTTTCCCAGCCTCAGTCTAGCCACTCGATAATCTGAAGTGGGGAATGCTACATAAATTACTCATTATTCCCACCAGATGAGCTGTCAAAGGCTGCGGAAACTAGTTCATGTTCACCTCACCTCTCTCTGCTTGCTTTTTGCTGTTACTTTCTACTCTATTAAGCTCTGTTGTTAAATACTTCTGTCTCAAGATGCTAAAAGAGAAAGAAAAAAAAAAAAAGAAGGAAANGGAAGGTGTGGCACTCTCTGCGGCCTGAGCAGGTCACCCTGGCTCTCCTGGCACGTTCAGACCACTGAGCATTGTCCTGCCCCATCCACAGAGGAGCTGGCCTAGGAGCAAGGGTGTGGCTGGGACAATTTGTTTGGAGGCAGCAGATGATGGAGTCAGCATTAACAATCATCTGGACCACACTCTCCCCCCGTATCTTTCTGGAGCATTTTAAGGAAAATGCTGCTTTCTGAATTTATTGAGATTTAATTGCCTTTCTTTGAACTTGTCCAAAGTGAGAACTTGTTTTCAGCACGCCCTGGCCAGCTGGAAGAAGTCATATTGCTGGCCAAGTGCTTTTCTGACTTTCATCCTTCCCCAGGACAGGACGAGGCACCCATAGCAATGCTGACACTATGGGTGAGACTGGGACTGCTTGTACGGCCCCCAGGTTATGAATTCAGGCTGTTTGCCAGACACAAATGGGGAGGAGCTGCCATATGGGCTGAAATTGCAGAGACAGGGGCTGCAGTCTTGCCCTCACGGTGTTTTCTGCCAAGGAGGCAGCCATCCTCTGGTTTTTGGGACAAAGCAGAACCAGCTGAATGTCAGCCTGGACCTGAAGAGGCAGAATGACTTGCTTGTAGACTATCAAACAATGTGGTGGTACTTCACAGTGACCCTTCCCTACTGGTAAACTAAACCTAAACACTTTATTCTGTTTCTTCTCACTGATCAGTGGTGGGACATGACACGACAGGTTCTGTGGCAGAGCAGGGCACCTGGTGCCAAATCTCACCCAAGCCTGACAGTGCAGCCTCACAGACCTGCCACAAACGTGCTGATCCCACCACACTGAGCGACTGCCACGAGGACGGAGTGTGGGATGTGAAACCCTGTCTTCCCCACCCCGAATATTTTCAGTATCAGGAAATTAATAAAAATGAGTACAATAAAGGAATACACAAAGGACTACAAATATCCCCTTTGTTGTATCTGATTTGGACCTGGAGTGTTTCCCAGCCTCAGTCTAGCCACTCGATAATCTGAAGTGGGGAATGCTACATAAATTACTCATTATTCCCACCAGATGAGCTGTCAAAGGCTGCGGAAACTAGTTCATGTTCACCTCACCTCTCTCTGCTTGCTTTTTGCTGTTACTTTCTACTCTATTAAGCTCTGTTGTTAAATACTTCTGTCTCAAGACGCTAAAAGAGAAAGAAAAAAAAAAAAAGAAGGAAAGAAATAAAGAAACCCTCCACGAGCTTCCTATAACTTCTCTTTTGAACAAAAATCCAGAAGGACACAATAAAGCCCAAAGCAATTGTTCTTTCCCCCATGAGCTCATCATACACCATACAGCTGTCAAACAGCCTTCACAGCCTCTCTGCCTGCATGGGCTCACCACCAGTACAGACACTGGTATCCAGTACAAAGACTGCAGGAAAAACATAGATTAAACTCCCCTCTTGCCAGAGGTGATCCCCGTGAAGGGTAAAGGCAGCTCTGGGGCAGCGTTTGCGCATTGAGTTGCAGCTACTTATATTTATTTTCACAAAAAAATCCCAAATGTCAGAGTATTGCATACATGCTGAGTCCTACTGCAGCTTCTGCTCAGCACACCTAGGAGCTCCAGCCTCCAGGCTACTCAGCCCACAACTTGGCACCACAACTAAACTAACACCTCATTTTGATTTTTCTAAATTAATCATTAGTATTAGATGTTTCCAAGTAGTTGCTAGAACTGTATTTCTGCCTGACCCTCATCCCTAAGGTTTCCTGTTTGTTGTTGCTTCCATGTTGCAGACAGCACAAGTGGCAGAGTGCTATTGCTCTTGAGAAGGATGTTTTTATGTATGGCTCTGCCCCAAACACCTGGAAGTACTTGTAGCCCTAGAAAGTCAAGCCCAGACACTGGGTGGCCCTGGAAAGCCAAATGTCATTTCAAGTTTGCAAATGCTTCCTGTCATTGCTTTTGGGCCAGGCCAAAGTCCTGGAGTGAGCCGTCCCTAGGGTAAGGAGAGACACAATTAAAACTCAGGATGAAATCCGGAGGCTCAAGTCCCTCTTGCAACATGCTGATGTTTCCAGCATGGTGCTGCCTGGCACACCTTGGCACAAGCTGCAACTGGTTTCCTGTGCTGCACAGCATCAGGCAACACTTCCAGATTCTCTGCAACTGCAGCACAGTGCCATACTATCAAGTGCCCAGTATAATGTCCCAGGCCCTGCAGTGAAGGGCATTTGCCACAGTCAGGAAACAGAGCAGTTCTCTCCAGCAGGGAGGCAACCAGGACTTCAGGGCTCAACAAGAAGCCTGAAGGCAAGGGGCTCAACCCAGTACTAAATCCCTCAGGGCAGTAGCAGGAACATCCAACTGAGGAGAGTCCTGCATCTCCCTGTCTCAGCAGCAGAATCATTGTAAAAGCACCGAATGCTGGCTGGAGCTGCACTGCTCTCTTTCCCTCAGTACAGATGTGGCAGCCAAGTGTGGACACCGGTTAGTTCCAACTCTACCATGAACTGGCTGGATGCACCACAGCTCCAGACTATGCAGGATCAAAGAGGCACAGGGTTGGAAAGGCCCCATGGAGGTCATTTACTCCGTTCCCTCATCCCTAAGGCAGGATCAATTTTCCCCTCATCATTCTTGGCAGTCTGAAAATTAGAGAAGAATAAAGACACCAAACCTCAGGGAACTGAGGCAGGCTAAGTATAACTGCAAAAGTGCAGGCTGAATGCACTTATTCTAGAAAACCATGCCACAAAGACAGCATCAGGAACTTGATTATTCTTTTCTAAAATAAATAAACACACAAATCTGGAAGCTTTAAAATCCAGGTTATGGATTGAGAATTATTTCATAATCCTTAGTCACCTACATAGTCAACCAATGTGGAAACACATAATATCACATCCTAATAAGCAGTATGCAAATATTTTTGTAATTTAGTGCTAATGATATCAAATATTATTAATATGCCATTTGGCACACTATTGTAAAAATTACATTTAACTGTGTATTAACTGAAGTTGTAGCAAATGATGTATTTAGCTAATTGTATGCAATTAAATTAGAATTAAAAATGGGATGTTTCATAATCTTCCTTGCTTTTCACTAAAAATGTAAGCAGGGAATTCAATAAATGAAAGCTGTTGGAAAATCACGTGCAGCATCAAGCACTGCAAGATTAATATAACACAAGGCATCATATGTTGTTCATCTAAGTTTATTAAAAACCACACCAAGTCTAAACCTTTGCACATTTCATACTGAGCGCAACTTAACTCTTTTTTTTCCTCCTGATTTTTTGTTCTATCTGTTATATTCCCCAAGCTTAGATCTGTTGCATCATTATATTAAAAAATAATAATAATAATTAAAAAAAATCACATGTCTGTGATGAAACGCTTGTGTCTGCACTGTGGAGGCAATGCAGATCCAGTACTGCACTTCATCTTGAATGACTTCTCCCCACAGCATGCACATGTGCTCCTTGCACTTTGGTCAATAACTAGTAATATATATGGACAAAAATACAAGTGTTACAAACTGCAGTATGGTTTGTGTTAGGAGTTTGCTCTTTGCTGTTCTTTGCCAGTTCACTGGTTACACAGTTCGTGTAAATATTAAATGACGGGATGTTCTCACGCTGTTCGAGAGAAGAACTGGAAACTCAATGCTATGACTGATCCTTTTTTGTAGTTAGTTACTTCAAGAATTTCTCTGTGAGCATTGCTCAAACTTTGTATGTGGAACTGTTCTTGCAGTATTGTAACTCAGTAACAAGGACTTGTGCATACTAATTTGGCCAATAGGGAGACAAGGAACAGTTTATCTGCACATGAAAACAAAAGACAAAACCATTTGCTTGTGCAGCACCACTCTCTTAATTTTCTCTGTTGTTCTGGGAAACGTGCAGACCCTCCCAAATGCAGGGACCTGACCCTACTTGTGGAGGTCAATCTTTGAATCTGCCTTCTCTCTCTCCATGGGCAGCCCTGCCCATGCAGCAGTCACAGGTGGCATCAGTGCCCACTACAAAGAAAGCTGAATTGGCCTTACCCACCACGCATTTCAGACTGTGAAGTTTCAGAATAAAGCTTTGTCAACACATTGGGACTGTTTTCCTGATGACTCCAGCTGCTGTTTCTACTATCTCATGTAGGAATCCATCAGTGGAAAGCCCTGGTAATGCATTTTGACTTTTGTACGGACATCACTCTTTCCATCTATGGCAATGGAGAGATCTACAGAGATCCACAGTCTGCTGATGTGTGGCAACTCACTACCTGCACCCTGGGATTCCTCCTCAGACCTAAGGAGCAGCAGAGACAAGTGAGCTGCTTGTCTGCTCGCAAATCCTTGTTTCCAGACCAAACTCACCAAAGACTTTTTCCATGTATGTTCTTGGTACCTGCCAGAGGAATGGGGAGTGATGGGAAGGTGGGACAGGCAGGTGTTTTACAGCAGAAACTTGCTATCTCTGGCTCCATGCATGTCTGCCAAGGCAGGGGCTCAGGTCTCAGTGTGTGGGAACCCAAGGTGCTGGGAAGTTAATAAGCACTGGGACCAATGTTCTGTCAGGTTTTGTCCCATGCTGCAGGGAAAGCTTGAGGATCCCCGATTTTATCTTATTGTCTGTTAAACATTTATTCAAACACCAGGGACCCACAACTGCAGGTAGATGCTTGTAGCTAGACTCTTTTAATTTCTAGCCTAGTGGACATATCAGATAGTGAAAGTTAAAGATCAGATTTCCTATCTAAACAGAGAAACTTGCTTTCATACAACATTGTAGTTATCATCCAGCACCTGCTGGAGCCAGGAGGAAGCTCCCATTTGCCATGCTGGTGTTGGCTGGGGTCCCAGCACTCAGCACCTCCTGTCATCCCCCACCTCACTGGTTTGTTCTTCAGCATCCTTCCACCCAACAGTGGCAACTCAATGAAGCACTGCCACAATTTAAATAGTTATTTGCATTTCATTAACAATGACAACATTTATTTTAATACAGTTAAATCAGAGTAGCATTTAATTTAATTTTAACAAGATAGTTATTAAGCTAACCAAATATCAATTGATTGCTGAAGAAACCACATTGTGAAACAAATAAGTTGAGAAATAAATCTTGTTGCCAGGCCATTAATGTAAAATCACATAAATAATAAATGTCTAATTAGGTTCTCTCTAATGAAGAGCTCCAACTGTTCCCTGACATTCTCTGAGAGGGCTGGTGCCTTCCCAGGTTGGCTGTTAAGGGAGAAGGGCCTGATCCAAGCACTCAGTTGTACAGGCTGACCCAAGGTGGGCAGCTGGGTTTAAAGTGTGCTGTCTAGTTGGGACAGCCTTGCCTGGTACTCCCTCCAGGTGCTTGGAGACCTGGAGCATCTCGTTCAGGCGTGGGTGGGAATCCAAAAATCCAGGAGTAGGGATACACCACCGTGAGCTGCTCCTGTCAACACCATGGGGTTGGGGGAATGGCCCCCACACAAGTGCTACATGTTAATACTGTCCTTCTCAGCACGAACTGTTTACCACGTTTCCCTGCAAATTAGCCTGAGTCTGGAACACCAAAACCGGTCAGTTACAGCAGACACAAACATTTCCATTTCTAGTATTGCTAAGGACTTGTAATTTTCATCCATCTGTATGTGTGGATATCACTTTCAAGGGGGTTGTTTGTTTGCTTATTTAAACACAGATCTCTTAGGGAGATCTTTTTCTGGCCATCTGCTCTGTCCAGCTGCACAAAACAGACAAAAAAATCTCACTGAGGCGACTGTGAATCAAATCTTCAAGTTCTTAAAGTATATCCTAGCACATGCAGGCTTGATTTAAAGCCTTCAAGTGATGGAAAATTCACTGAATCTCTACACAAGTTGCTCCAATGGTCAACTAAGCCCACTATGAAAAATGCACCCCTTTATTGAACCTGAATTTATCTAGCTTTTATGTTTGTTCACTGTCTCTTCTTGTGCCTTCTTCAGCAATCCCTCAGCCTCTGTCTCCCAGAGGCTGAAGTGAGCCTGTCACTGGAGAGGGCAGGGGCTCTTTTCTCTACCAGCATGATTTTTGGAGGGACACCAGAGCAATTTCAAGGAAAAAAGATCAGAAAGCCAGTTTAGTAAAATGGAAATAATCCACACCTCACATCCTTAAAAAAAATACCCGAAAATAAGACTACACAAAGCCCATGCCCTCAGATAACCCACACAAACTGTGCTTCCCCCAGTGTTTCCCATACAGGCACATAACTCCCATTCCAACTGGATCACTGGAGGAGAGGGAATTGTTCTATTTAGTTTGGGTTATGGATGGGTTATGGGTTATTATGGTTTGGTTATGGGTTATTAACATCCAGTGAGTGACCAGGGAGAAGCTACGGTCTCTGCTAGAGCTGTTGAAGCCCCCTGAGAGCCTCCCTGCCTGAGGTAGCACTAAAGGACCACAGACAGGCACTGGCAGCAGGGGACAAAGGGTGGGAAGGGACGTGGGGAAGCTTGGCCTCACACACACCCATCCCCTTGCTCCCTTCAACCCCCAGGGGAACTGCAACACAAAGTAAACTGTGATGGATTAGTCATAGATAACCTGGGCCTGCAGCACTGAACTCTTGCATTAAATGGCTGCAGTTCACATTGAGGCATAAGGGCTAAAGGCACATTTCTTCCAAGGTGAAACAACATTTCCAGTGGATCAGATGCTGATATAAGCCAATTTTCACAATTTTGCTGTACCATGTTGAGGCAATGAGGACAACAGTAGTGTCCTGTCTCCATATGACCCTGCCACATGGTATCCAGCACCAAATCCAACTCTCCCCACTCTCTCTCCATCCCTCTTCCTCACACACAGGGAGCAGGTCTCAAGCAGAGACTGCAATAACACAGCACATACAGCCCTAATCACAATAAAAGCAGTGACCTGGATTTGTCAGTGTTATGTTACACAGATCAGAAGCCGTGATTTTTAAGAAGGAAGCAGGTGTTTTGGAATATGATCTATTTTTCCAGGAGGCTCTGATAAGCAGTTTTCAGCTAATTATTTTGTGCCAAACCAAGGAAATCATCTCCAAAGTGAACTTGTCAGCTTGGAAGACACTCAAGATTCTATACCAAGTTTTTGACTTGATGGTGAACATAGAGCAGGATGGGTGGTGGCAGCAAGGAAAACAACCTGCCTCAGCTGAACTTCTAACACCAGGGCTACATCCTGCAGCCAGTTTAAGGTAACCCACACTTTTTTTTTGCCTCTCTCCATTGCTGTTTTCCAAACAAAGAAGCTTAAACGCATCTGGGAGTAAAACTGAGCAACTGACAGAAAGAAAAACAGAAAACATGAGGCACCTTGTGCTATATAAGCTGTTGGAGACTGACTGAAATAGTGAAGGGATGCACATGGTCATAGAGGTTGCTGCAGGCTGGGTGGAAGAGGTTGTCAGCGACAGAGCCAAGGAACACACATCAATCCCTTCATAATCAGATGTTCCTTCTGTTCCTTTTGTGAAATCAGGGATTCCCATCGTCTCTGAAATGACCAGCATGCAACAGGTTAAAGCTGTTCCGCTGGAAGGGGAGAGAGCCTGCAATGCAAATACTGCACAACTGTCACTCACAAAAGAGTAAATTATTAACTCCTCCTAATTAGGTGCCACTCCCATCCCACCTCAGGCTTTGAAAAGACAGAGCAACCATGTGTGGAAGTTTAACAATAATTCTCCTCCCCACATGACTAAGCAGGACCATACCAACACCAGCCTTACACTCTCTCTTTTGGTCATGGCAGAAGAAAACTCATTTCCTCTGTTTATTCTTGTGCAATAAACCTCCAAAGGAAACATTTTCACCCTGGAAGTGACAGCATTTTGAGAAAACACCCACAAATCCCTCCCCAAGCCTTTGTGGCAGCCCTGAGAGCCTCCTGCTAATGCCTGCCAGCACAGGAGGGCTCACGCCGTCCCTCACGCTTGTGGTTGTGTGGTGACAACCTCAAAGAACCACCACCAGAACACAAGAACCATTTTCTTTCTTCCAAGGAAAAGAAACAACAAAAAAGAAGCTTGAGTTCATGGTAATAGGACCCTTCACCCTATCTCAACTGCACTGTTACCTATTTATGACCTGGGAAAAATGTCCCAAGCAGGTCTCATGGAAGCAGCACCTCTGATGCAGACCTGCCTCATTCCCCAGTCCTGAAGAGCACAGCAGCCACTGCCGAGGGGAAAGGCAAGGTCCTCCTCCAGTCACAACCTCTTGGCCTTGGCAGGCAACGCTCTCTGCCCTGGTACACATCAGGAGGCAGGTGCAAGTTTTTAGGAGCAATCATTCCTCCCTTAGCTCCATTGAATGCTACCAATAACCATATTACCAGCTAATAATTAATTATTAACTCTCTAAGCTGGGGGTTTCACATCATGACTAAGGAATTATCTTCTTTCCTGAGGTTTCTTTTTACAGGACTTACTAAAACCTGCTTTGTACAGCATTCCTGTTTCCAGGTACAAACTGTTTAGAGAAAAGGAGGGAAAGTAAAGGAAAGCACAGTAAGCATGCAATAGCATTGTTGTGAGCTTGGATGATGTGAAATGAATTAATTCGATTCATTCTTAAATTTAACTGGCAAGATTTAAGGGTTCACATTGAAAGCATGAATAACTATTTTGTTCTGTGAATGGCTATAGTTTAATGACTCGATGTCAGTGTATTTTGCCCAGGGTAAAACTTGCTATATGAATTATTCACTGCTGGGTGAATGAAATGAGCAGGGTCATGCTCATAGACAGGATGCCAACTGTGGTTATTTGACATGACGGGGCACACTCGATGCTGACAAAGGACAATAGTTAATTTTCAATGTGGTACTGGGGCTCAGTCATTTTCCTTAAGATCTTCATAGAAAGCATGGCACTTTTTGTCATGTACTCCACATTAAGATGGATTCCGTGTGCCAAAAGCCATTGAAGCATAGCTCACTTTTAAAAATGTTCAGTAGTTTAAAGGCAAAAAAAAAATAATCTACCTTCCTGTCTTGTTTGGCTGAAACATTGCTGCAAAGAAAATGTGTTTAAGAGCAACTTAAAAACAAATGAAGGAACATATCTATCTATCACTTGAGCATCTTGTCATAGATACAGTAGCTGATAGCTGCTAGGACCTCTCTCTGATAGGAAGGATGTGTCAGCCTCTCACAGAATGAGGTCTCAGACTGGGAGTAATAGAGCTCTTACCTAAGCTTTTATTTCCAAAACCAAGAAAGAAAAGAGACTGGGCAGAGTTTCTGCACTGAAGTATTTACAGTGAGCAACTGGAGTAGGATGTTTTCCCAGCCTTCTTAAAAACGTGTTGCTTTAATACAAGACATTTGTAATCTGGAAAGACAAGATGCAATTCAGTTTGATCTGACAAATGGGCCACAAAAAGTTTACTTACACATACTAATGATACATTCATCTTCGCTTTACACTTCTCAGCTGCATGCTTATTGCAAACATCTGTGTTGCTGAAATGACTGGCATTACAACTTATTCATGTAGTTAAAAACTAGTGATAGATGAAAGCTGGGTGTGAGGTGCTTTTTCCTCCCAAATTTGAAAAATACTTAGTTTTATCTTCGAGAATTTTTCTATGAGTGGGCTGAATCAGTGTCCTGTTGTGTACAGAAATAACTCCATGGGTAACTTCCAAACCACCAACACGGCACAAACCTTGTTTGCACCAGTACTGCACTGATAATACACCAAGTATTTAGAAAAAAAACTAAATGAAAGGTGACTAAAAGGCAGCTTGGATTTTCCCTCCACATCACACACTTCCTACCATCCAGTCCCAGGAGAGGCTACTGCTTTGTAGGCCAGCAGCTCCCTGGCCATCCTTAGATCACCAGTAAACTCAGCTCAACCCTTAACCACAGAATCACAGAATTAACAAGGTTGGAAAAGACCACCGAGATCATCCAGTCCAACCTATTACCTGACACTATCCCATCATCTAAATCACAGCACCAAGTACCTAATGCCATTCCCAATTCAAGTGTTTTCTTGCCATGTGCAAAAATGATACACTTTCTCTCAAACAATGGTATGCTGGAAGCCGTGCCCACCTCTGAAATGAGCCTGACTGGATTTGCCTTGTATTCATCCCCCTGGATGCTGGATGTTTTGGCACAGATCCTGCCTGGAACACAGTTCACATGGTTAAGAGTGAAAGGGGATATTTCTCCTTGGCTCCCAGATCTATCAGGTATTGTATGTATTTGCTTTTTGACCAGATGGACAGATGATGTCCCTGGAGATTCTGGATACAGGCTAGTATACCAAAAAGACACTCACACAATCTTAAGGTGCTTCTCTCCTTGGCCATACATTTGTATTACTATTATTTATTATTATTATTTGACTGCCTTCATTTATGCCATGACAGTTGTGTACTCTTCATAGTCATGTGGCCCTCTAGCTAGGCTGGTGGACAACTGGGTGTGAGCAGTTAAAGCCTTGGCCACAAATCACTTAATATCTAAGCTCTTTAAACCAGTTCATGGCTGGATTAGTTGGTTGCTGTGGTGTATCTCAGTATTTATAGTAAAATTAGCAGGTTTGTGTATTCGTGCCAAACTAGGAGAAGGCGAGAAGTCAATTTTGAACATGATGTATGATGCATCTCTCTCTAACTGCACTCACATGCTACTCTGGCACAGCACTTCCAGTATCATGCACTGAGAACACTGAGTCCACAAGATAAGCAGTGTAAAAAAATCTCCAGAAGCTTTAAAATACCTCCCACTCACCCAATTCCCTGTCTCAAAAACTGATCAAACTTTGCATGTGAACCCTTCTGCAGGACATTTCATTTCATCACCTCTTTGCTTAATTGTTGCAGGGAAGAAGGAAAAACAGCTGACAAAGAATGAAGAGTAAAGTAACCGAAACAAATGCAAAGCAAAAAAAACCCAGCCCACTTCCCTGGTGAGTTCTGGTCTCTGCAGTCCCCAAAAAAGGGCTGGATGGTGCAGCAAAGCAGGGTGTGCAACTGTCCTTGGAGGAACATTAGAATGAAATTGTCTCTCATGGCAGAGATGCTCTGCAAACATGGTCCACTTGTCAAACAGCCAAACAAGGGCCAGCACTCACACAAGGGCACAGGGAGCATTGGCTCCTCTTTAGCCCTTTCAAAGAGAAGCCTACAACAGAGAAGCTATTAACTTGAGGTATGCCTTCCAACCCCTGCTATGTTATTTTCAGGGCTGACTACTGCAGACTGAAGAATGCTTCCTTT